>CM035418.1:135565265-135727765 GCA_020310875.1 Ceratopteris richardii | reverse complement strand
CCTTGGCTCCAAGTATGACTTTAAAAGGACGATCTAAAAGACCCACATGTAACTTGAGATTTAGATATCATTTTGATGTACACTCATTGTGAAGTGGGAGCTCACCTCATAGCTCACTCACTTCTCATACATTGAGCAATGATTTATCACCAACGACACTGCATTTGTAAATGTTTCAATACATATATGATCATTAAATTGTCATCTCACTTCTCTGTCATAATTCCATCAAAACAGTGATCATGTCAGAGCTTGTTCTCTGTGTATAATTGATCATTTGCAATAATTTAAAGCATGATAGAATCAGCATACTTTCTATTACAATCCTACAAAGTTTAATTAAAATTGCTTCTCAAGATCATCAGATATGTGCATTACATTGCTCATTAGTCTGACAACTGTAGAAACCCATAAATGTTGGGGTAGAGCTATGGATTGCTAAACACATTTATCTGCATGTAGTCCATCATTTTTTATGAATTAAGTCATGATCATTAGCTTAGTAAGTTAGTTAGGGTTCCCCAAAAGTAATTAAGACAATTGCTACTATGCTCAGAGAATTGTTCAAAACACGGAAGAGGTGTGTGAACTAAATAGAAAGTGTTGGATATTGGATTATCCTATAATGTATCTGTTTTGATCCTACCATTAGTTGATTATCGTGCAAGCTACATATATGATTATTCGTGTTCATTAGAAAGTCAAAGAGGCCTACTACACTCTCCAATCATCAATCTCAGCAGGTGTGAAGTAGGATTTATCTAAAGCACTTCATCTCTTGTGACTATCCACCATCTCCTCGGACACTGGTATCACAGCAACAACAATCAAGATGGGAGGTGGATCTCCATCCTTCATTGAAAAATTGGATAGGAACAACTACTTAGCATGGTCACTTAGGATGCAAGCCTACCTTCAAGGGAGAAGCCTCTATGAATATGTTGGAAAACAATGTCTCATTGGTTGGAAAGTGGTCAAAGCTAGTCATTCTTGCTCAGAGAATACAACAAGTATAGAATCTCTAAAGATATCCTCTTGGTCTATTTTACTCAAGTTTTTCTTGAGGAATCGACGGGCGAAGAAAGCATCTGTAGATAAGCTCACTATTCCTTCTACACAAAACAACGTGGGGCGCGCTGGTTATGTGAGCAACATCCCATCCCAGCCACCCGGGATCAATCCCCGTGCGCGGACAATAAACGACGATGGATGTTTTTGAAAAGATTCACGATCGCGTAACGTTTTTATCCGTGGAGCTTTTGGAGAAGCTTTTGAGAGTACACACAAGACTATATAAGTACATACTTGGTCACTTGTATTGCATCCTTCACCTAGGATCAACACAAGCTTTCTAGAGCTTGGACCTCAGTAGAGGTGGTGTTTCTTTTAGCACATGGGGCAGCCATGGTGCTAACTTGAAGCATGTTGAGGAGCAGCTATGGAGTTCTTCTTAATGATTCTTCTTGGAGAAGATGAAGGGTGTGCTCACACTCTAGCTCATGGAGAGGAGGTCATCTCTTGTTCATGGCAAGAAGACTTGATTATTAGCAGCTTGATGGTGAGGATCGCCCATCTACATGATGCATTTGAAGATCATCCTCTACAAGAAGATGTTAGGTTGAAGATTATCTTCTACAAGAAGATGTCTGGCTACTTCAAAGACATTGGATGGGACCATCTACATAATTTTGAAGATTATTTTCTACAGGAAGATATTAGGTTGAAGATTGTCTTCTATAAGAAGATGTCGGGCTACTTCAAAGACATTAGATGGAGATTAATATAAGATTCACATCTTATGTTAAGTATTCAGGTACATATTCTCTTTATGCACACAGGTACTACTTGAATTTTATGGAGGCTGTGGCGTTCATATCAGAAGGAGTCCTATTCGGCATAGGTACAAGAGAATCGGTACTTATATGCTTTATGCATATTTTTATGAGGTGTTTGAGAAGGTGTGTTCACATGAGTTTGAGGATTTCCGGCAACAATCTTGTTAGCATTCTATGCTACTTTATAAGTATGTGATCTTTTCACACACGTATCTAACTTAGGGTCTTCCATAGCCTAAGTTTAGATGTAGGTTTGTTGACCATCAGTTTCACACTGATCCTTCCTCATTCAGTCACTCATATTCACTCTTCTATAACCTTTTAGATCACACATCTCATGTATATTCAGATTACTGCCCATACATCTGAATATGTTTGTTACATTGTACATTCACTCATACATCTATTTCTCATCACATAGAGTGGTTGAGAGTTTTGCTCCCACATTGTACATTGAACATTGGTATATATGATACTATGAGTAAGCGATGGCTTACGTAAAACCTTACACATGTCGTCTATTCTTTCTCTATCTTTGTCTCATCATTTTTATGATTAAGTTGTGGTATGTTCATGTTTTGTCAATATGGAAGATTGCTGGAATTAATGTTGTACATGACTGGAACTATGGAACCATGGACCTGTGACATGAGCCTAAGGGCCTACCTCACTTCCAACAATTGGTATCAGAGCACTAAGGTTTTGGTTATAGAACTTTAGATCTTTGGCATCAATGCATTAAGGCTCATTCATAATCTGAGGTTCCCAGAATTCCAGATTTACAACATATGATTTGAAAGCATCTTCTAATATTTGACATTTGACATACACACTTAATCTAGATGAGTAGAGATTTGAGAATTAGACAATTCAGTTACATGTATATTCATCAGTGTGGAGTATGAAGTTGATGATCTGTTAGCAGCCGAATATTTTTGGAAGAGTATGCAAATACTTTACAAAAGTATTGTTTGAAGACCCAGACTTGATGAAGAGAAGACTACTTCAAATTCAAGGAAGAACAATGGTTTAGAGAAGATGAAGGAAGCAGATCAACATCAAATCACAGGTATCAGTTTCTACTATAAGATTATCATTTGCAGGTCATATCTTAGAAGAGGAGTTATGAAGAGATTTTGAAGGTTTCAAGGAGTGCTTTTATACGCTTTCATCATTTGAAAGTTAAAGCATTAGCTACATCAAAACAGGTATCTAGAGGTTTTTCTAGAGAGTTTTTAGAAGGTCTCTTTCATGGCAAGAAAGTTCATCTAAGAAGACAAGCGCAGAGATGAGATGAGTTTTTTCAGCCAATTTTCTGTTGTAAGTTGGTTGGATATCAAGGTACAAATGTATCTAGAGAAGGTAACTCTAGAAGGGCAATTCATCATTCAGACAAGGATTGGTGAATTTAGTCATTTCAGACATTTGAAGCAGAATTTTGATTCAGAGATATGAGGAGATGATAAAACATGATTCTATATTCACTTCCATTTATATACCATGTTTGTTTTATCTCTTACTCTTACATTAGAGGAAGAGAAAAGTTCAGTTGAAGAAGTCAAGAGTGTTTGCTACTTCAAGATGAAGACAACAAAAGGTATGGAAGAGAAGTTTGAAAATGTTGACATCATCAGGTGGAAGAAAGATGCAAAAAAAAAAAAGAAAGTCCACCATTTCCAAAAGAAAAGTAAGGCTTCCTTTTCTCATATATTTTCCATATACTTTTCCTATTTTATCCTCTACACCCAAAGACAAGTCTACGAGAACATCTTGTTTAAAGAAGAAGCAGTTTCTTGTTTTGCATTACACTTGGTCATGTTTTAGTAGATTTGACAAAGAATTGCATTGAGAGAAACAAAAGCACTCATATGTGTATGAGTTAGTTGAAGCTTTTAAGCAGGCAGCTTATATGTTCCCTCAAAGAATTCTTGGAGTGTCAATACAGAGCTACTTGGTATATGACAAGTTTCAGAGAAGTATATTTCTTCTTTATCTAACTCTTGAGGTAAAAGAGTTTTTTGTAGCAGATGTTGAAGACTTGGGTTGAGGTTTTATGTTTGGAAAAGGTTACCTGATATTCAGTACTTTCAGAAACTTCAGAAAATTCAGACTTGTTGATGTACCAGTCAGTTGAAGAATCTACTTTTGATATGATACTATGAGTAAGCGATGGCTTATGTAAAACCTTACACATGTCGTGTATTCTTTCTCTATCTTTGTCTCATCATTTTTATGATTAAGCTGTGGTATGTTCATGTTTTGTCAATATGGAAGATTGCTGGAATTAATGTTGTACATGATTGGAACTATGGAACCATGGACCTGTGACATGAGCCTAAGGGCCTACCTCACTTCCAACAATTGGTATCAGAGCACTAAGGTTTTGGTTACAGAACTTTAGATCTTTGGCATCAATGCATTAAGGCTCATTCATAATCTGAGGTTCCCAGAATTCCAGATTTACAACATATGATTTGAAAGCATCTTCTAATATTTGACATTTGACATACACACTTAATCTAGATGAGTAGAGATTTGAGAATTAGACAATTCAGTTACATGTGTATTCATCAGTGTGGAGTATGAAGTTGATGATCTGTTAGCAGCCGAATATTTTTGGAAGAGTATGCAAATACTTTACAAAAGTATTGTTTGAAGACCCAGACTTGATGAAGAGAAGACTACTTCAAATTCAAGGAAGAACAATGGTTTAGAGAAGATGAAGGAAGCAGATCAACATCAAATCACAGGTATCAGTTTCTACTATCAGATTATCATTTGCAGGTCATATCTTAGAAGAGCAGTTATGAAGAGATTTTGAAGGTTTCAAGGAGTGCTTTTATACGCTTTCATCATTTGAAAGTTAAAGCATTAGCTACATCAAAACAGGTATCTAGAAGTTTTTCTAGAGATTTTTGAGAAGATCTCTTTCATGGCAAGAAAGTTCATCTAAGAAGACAAGCGTAGAGATGAGATGAGTTTTTTCAGCCAATTTTCTGTTGTAAGTTGGTTGGATATCAAGGTACAAATGTATCTAGAGAAGGTAACTCTAGAAGGGCAATTCATCATTCAGACAACGATTGGTGAATTTAGTCATTTCAGACATTTGAAGTAGAATTTTGATTCAGAGATATGAGGAGATGATAAAACATGATTCTATATTCACTTCCATTTATATACCATGTTTGTTTTATCTCTTACTCTTACATTAGAGGAAGAGAAAAGTTCAGTTGAAGAAGTCAAGAGTATTTGCTACTTAAAGATGAAGAGAACAAAAGGTATGGAAGAGAAGATTGAAAATGTTGACATCATCAGGTGGAAGAAAGATGCAAAAAAACAAAAAAGAAAGTCCATCATTTCCAAAAGAAAAGTAAGGCTTCCTTTTCTCATATATATTCTCTTTATGCACACAGGTACTACTTGAAGTTTATGGAGGCTGTGGCGTTCATATAAGAAGGAGTCCTATTCGGCATAGGTACAAGAGAATCGGTACTTATATGCTTTATGCATATTTTTATGAGGTGTTTGAGAAGGTGTGTTCACATGAGTTTGAGGATTTCCGGCAACAATCTTGTTAGCATTCTATGCTACTTTATAAGTATGTGATCTTTTCACACACGTATCTAACTTAGGGTCTTCCATAGCCTAAGTTTAGATGTAGGTTTGTTGACCATCAGTTTCACACTGATCCTTCCTCATTCAGTCACTCATATTCACTCTTCTATAACCTATTAGGTCACACATCTCATGTATATTCAGATTACTGCCCATACATCTGAATATGTTTGTTACATTGTACATTCACTCATACATCTATTTCTCATCACATAGAGTGGTTGAGAGTTTTGCTCCCACATTGTACATTGAACATTGGTATATATGATACTATGAGTAAGCGATGGCTTACGTAAAACCTTACACATGTCGTCTATTCTTTCTCTATCTTTGTCTCATCATTTTTATGATTAAGTTGTGGTATGTTCATGTTTTGTCAATATGGAAGATTGCTGGAATTAATGTTGTACATGACTGGAACTATGGAACCATGGACCTGTGACATGAGCCTAAGGGCCTACCTCACTTCCAACAATTGGTATCAGACCACAAAGGTTTTGGTTACAGAACTTTAGATCTTTGCCATCAATGCATTAAGGCTCATTCATAATCTGAGGTTCCCAGAATTCCAGATTTACAACATATGATTTGAAAGCATCTTCTAATATTTGACATTTGACATACACACTTAATCTAGATGAGTAGAGATTTGAGAATTAGACAATTCAGTTACATGTATATTCATCAGTGTGGAGTATGAAGTTGATGATCTGTTAGCAGCCGAATATTTTTGGAAGAGTATGCAAATACTTTACAAAAGTATTGTTTGAAGACACAGACTTGATGAAGAGAAGACTACTTCAAATTCAAGGAAGAACAATGGTTTAGAGAAGATGAGGGAAGCAGATCAACATCAAATCACAGGTATCAGTTTCTACTATAAGATTATCATTTGCAGGTCATATCTTAGAAGAGCAGTTATGAAGAGATTTTGAAGGTTTCAAGGAGTGCATTTATACGCTTTCATCATTTGAAAGTTAAAGCATTAGCTACATCAAAACAGGTATCTAGAGGTTTTTCTAGAGAGTTTTGAGAAGATCTCTTTCATGGCAAGAAAGTTCATCTAAGAAGACAAGCGCAGAGATGAGATGAGTTTTTTCAGCCAATTTTCTGTTGTAAGTTGGTTGGATATCAAGGTACAAATGTATCTAGAGAAGGTAACTCTAGAAGGGCAATTCATCATTCAGACAACGATTGGTGAATTTAGTCATTTCAGACATTTGAAGCAGAATTTTGATTCAGAGATATGAGGAGATGATAAAACATGATTCTATATTCACTTCCATTTATATACCATGTTTGTTTTATCTCTTACTCTTACATTAGAGGAAGAGAAAAGTTCAGTTGAAGAAGTCAAGAGTGTTTGCTACTTCAAGATGAAGAGAACAAAAGGTATGGAAGAGAAGTTTGAAAATGTTGACATCATCAGGTGGAAGAAAGATGCAAAAAAAAAAAAAAAGAAAGTCCATCATTTCCAAAAGAAAAGTAAGGCTTCCTTTTCTCATATATTTTCCATATACTTTTCCTATTTTATCCTCTACACCCAAAGACAAGTCTACGAGAACATCTTGTTTAAAGAAGAAGCAGTTTCTTGTTTTGCATTACACTTGGTCATTTTTTAGTAGATTTGACAAAGAATTGCATTGAGAGAAACAAAAGCACTCATATGTGTATGAGTTAGTTGAAGCTTTTAAGCAGGCAGCTTATATGTTCCCTCAAAGAATTCTTGGATGTCAATACAGAGCTACTTGGTATATGACAAGTTTCAGAGAAGTATATTTCTTCTTTATCTAACTCTTGAGGTAAAAGAGTTTTTTGTAGCAGATGTTGAAGACTTGGGTTGAGGTTTTATGTTTGGAAAAGGTTACCTCATATTCAGTACTTTCAGAAACTTCAGAAAATTCAGACTTGTTGATGTACCAGTCAGTTGAAGAATCTACTTTTTATGATTGTCTAGACTTTTGGATACATGTTTGTATTCAAAAAGGTGTTCCATCAAATCCTAACACTTGATTGAAAGTGGAGTTAGCCAAAAGAAAATCAAGCAGGTACTATCACATTTCACCCGGGTAAAATATGAAAGTTATGAAGTATCAACTTGCAGCTTTTGGAGTTCTCAAGGTGAGAAGTTTGTCCACTTATGTTTCAAGTAAGAATTGCAGATTCTTGGAAAGGATTTGTTTGAAGAAAAGTTTTACAACTTTTTGAGAAGCATGGACACTTGGAGACATTCAGGTAGCAAATCAAACATTCAGACATGAAGGTTTGATGAGAGCAGATTCTACACAGGAGAGATCATTGATCTTGTATGATCTTGTATGATCTTGAACATTTATGAGTCAGTTGTCTATCCTTTGTTTGTGAAGATTCTTAACATTGGAAGAAGTAAGTCAAAGATTCAGATTCTATCAGATTTGTGTTGCAGAGAAAAAGAAGATACTTGTTATGTTACAGAAAAATATGGATCCTAAACTTTTGTTTCAGATACAAGTATTGATCACTAAAGATCAGATTTATTGAAAGAAGGAAGACGTTCCACATTTCATAAAGTTTGATATATTTGAAGAATTCTGGATACTAGCGTTAAGTCATCCAGGGGGGTGATGAAACATGAAGACTTATTTTCAGCCATATGTAAAAGAATGCAGAGTCATACCTACAGGTATTCCTATATTTCCTTTGTCAGGTTCTCTTTATGTTCCAGCTTTGAAAGAAGAAGGAAGAAGAAGAATGTTTGGAGAAAATTCCTATTAGGATGTTCCTGTTCAGGGGAAGGTTCCAGAGTTCTATTTAAAGAGAAGCTTGATATTTCAGAAAGGTATATTTCAGAAGTGCGCACATATATGTTTATACCAAGTTCTGAAGGAAAGAGGTATGAAGGATTTAAAGGATGAAGACATTATGACATCATAGATTTTTTGACTCATATTTCAGTTGATTTTAATTGAGTTGAGTTGATTTGACTTGAGTACAGTCAAAGATGAACCAGCAGTATTCATAATACACTAAGTTGTGAGTTGAGAGTCACAGGTTCCAGGATTCAGTTCTTGATTTTGTTTAGTGTATTTACATGACGCAGCAGAAGTACGTTGAGAAACCTTTCTGAAAGGTAAATGCAAATTTGTGGATCCTAGTGTATGTTTTTAGGTTTATAAAGACAGGAGATAGCAGGTTCAGAGATAGTTCTGCATTAAGGCTCATTCATAATTTGAGGTTCCCAGAATTCCAGATTTACAACATATGATTTGAAAGCATCTTCTAATATTTGACATTTGACATACACACTTAATCTAGATGAGTAGAGATTTGAGAATTAGACTATTCAGTTACATGTGTATTCATCAGTGTGGAGTATGAAGTTGATGATCTGTTAGCAGCCGAATATTTTTGGAAGAGTACGCAAATACTTTACAAAAGTATTGTTTGAAGACCCAGACTTGATGAAGAGAAGACTACTTCAAATTCAAGGAAGAACAATGGTTTAGAGAAGATGAAGGAAGCAGATCAACATCAAATCACAGGTATCAGTTTCTACTATCAGATTATCATTTGCAGGTCATATCTTAGAAGAGCAGTTATGAAGAGATTTTGAAGGTTTCAAGGAGTGCTTTTATACGCTTTCATCATTTGAAAGTTAAAGCATTAGCTACATCAAAACAGGTATCTAGAGGTTTTTCTAGAGAGTTTTGAGAAGATCTCTTTCATGGTAAGAAAGTTCATCTAAGAAGACAAGCGCAGAGATGAGATGAGTTTTTTCAGCCAATTTTCTGTTGTAAGTTGGTTGGATATCAAGGTACAAATGTATCTAGAGAAGGTAACTCTAGAAGGGCAATTCATCATTCAGACAACGATTGGTGCGATTCAGAGATATGAGGAGATGATAAAACATGATTCTATATTCACTTCCATTTATATACCATGTTTGTTTTAGCTCTTACTCTTACATTAGAGGAAGAGAAAAGTTCAGTTGAAGAAGTCAAGAGTGTTTGCTACTTCAAGATGAAGAGAACAAAAGGTATGGAAGAGAAGTTTGAAAATGTTGACATCATCAGGTGGAAGAAAGATGCAAAAAAAAAAAAGAAAGTCCATCATTTCCAAAAGAAAAGTAAGGCTTCCTTTTCTCATATATTTTCCATATACTTTTCCTATTTTATCCTCTACACCCAAAGACAAGTCTACGAGAACATCTTGTTTAAAGAAGAAGCAGTTTCTTGTTTTGCATTACACTTGGTCATGAATTAGTAGATTTGACAAAGAATTGCATTGAGAGAAACAAAAGCACTCATATGTGTATGAGTTAGTTGAAGCTTTTAAGCAGGCAGCTTATATGTTCCCTCAAAGAATTCTTGGATGTCAATACAAAGCTACTTCGTATATGACAAGTTTCAGAGAAGTATATTTCTTCTTTATCTAACTCTTGAGGTAAAAGAGTTTTTTGTAGCAGATGTTGAAGACTTGGGTTGAGGTTTTATGTTTGGAAAAGGTTACCTCATATTCAGTACTTTCAGAAACTTCAGAAAATTCAGACTTGTTGATGTACCAGTCAGTTGAAGAATCTACTTTTTATGATTGTCTAGACTTTTGGATACATGTTTGTATTCAAAAAGGTGTTCCATCAAATCCTAACACTTGATTGAAAGTGGAGTTAGCCAAAAGAAAATCAAGCAGGTACTATCACATTTCACCCGGGTAAAATATGAAAGTTATGAAGTATCAACTTGCAGCTTTTGGAGTTCTCAAGGTGAGAAGTTTGTCCACTTATGTTTCAAGTAAGAATTGCAGATTCTTGGAAAGGATTTGTTTGAAGAAAAGTTTTACAACTTTTTGAGAAGCATGGACACTTGGAGACATTCAGGTAGCAAATCAAACATTCAGACATGAAGGTTTGATGAGAGCAGATTCTACACAGGAGAGATCATTGATCTTGTATGATCTTGTATGATCTTGAACATTTATGAGTCAGTTGTCTATCCTTTGTTTGTGAAGATTCTTAACATTGGAAGAAGTAAGTCAAAGATTCAGATTCTATCAGATTTGTGTTGCAGAGAAAAAGAAGATACTTGTTATGTTACAGAAAAATATGGATCCTAAACTTTTGTTTCAGATACAAGTATTGATCACTAAAGATCAGATTTATTGAAAGAAGGAAGACGTTCCACATTTCATAAAGTTTGATATATTTGAAGAATTCTGGATACTAGCGTTAAGTCATCCAGGGGGGTGATGAAACATGAAGACTTATTTTCAGCCATATGTAAAAGAATGCAGAGTCATACCTACAGGTATTCCTATATTTCCTTTGTCAGGTTCTCTTTATGTTCCAGCTTTGAAAGAAGAAGGAAGAAGAAGAATGTTTGGAGAAAATTCCTATTAGGATGTTCCTGTTCAGGGGAAGGTTCCAGAGTTCTATTTAAAGAGAAGCTTGATATTTCAGAAAGGTATATTTCAGAAGTGCGCACATATATGTTTATACCAAGTTCTGAAGGAAAGAGGTATGAAGGATTTAAAGGATGAAGACATTATGACATCATAGATTTTTTGACTCATATTTCAGTTGATTTTAATTGAGTTGAGTTGATTTGACTTGAGTACAGTCAAAGATGAACCAGCAGTATTCATAATACACTAAGTTGTGAGTTGAGAGTCACAGGTTCCAGGATTCAGTTCTTGATTTTGTTTAGTGTATTTACATGACGCAGCAGAAGTACGTTGAGAAACCTTTCTGAAAGGTAAATGCAAATTTGTGGATCCTAGTGTATGTTTTTAGGTTTATAAAGACAGGAGATAGCAGGTTCAGAGATAGTTCTGCATTAAGGCTCATTCATAATTTGAGGTTCCCAGAATTCCAGATTTACAACATATGATTTGAAAGCATCTTCTAATATTTGACATTTGACATACACACTTAATCTAGATGAGTAGAGATTTGAGAATTAGACTATTCAGTTACATGTGTATTCATCAGTGTGGAGTATGAAGTTGATGATCTGTTAGCAGCCGAATATTTTTGGAAGAGTACGCAAATACTTTACAAAAGTATTGTTTGAAGACCCAGACTTGATGAAGAGAAGACTACTTCAAATTCAAGGAAGAACAATGGTTTAGAGAAGATGAAGGAAGCAGATCAACATCAAATCACAGGTATCAGTTTCTACTATCAGATTATCATTTGCAGGTCATATCTTAGAAGAGCAGTTATGAAGAGATTTTGAAGGTTTCAAGGAGTGCTTTTATACGCTTTCATCATTTGAAAGTTAAAGCATTAGCTACATCAAAACAGGTATCTAGAGGTTTTTCTAGAGAGTTTTGAGAAGATCTCTTTCATGGTAAGAAAGTTCATCTAAGAAGACAAGCGCAGAGATGAGATGAGTTTTTTCAGCCAATTTTCTGTTGTAAGTTGGTTGGATATCAAGGTACAAATGTATCTAGAGAAGGTAACTCTAGAAGGGCAATTCATCATTCAGACAACGATTGGTGCGATTCAGAGATATGAGGAGATGATAAAACATGATTCTATATTCACTTCCATTTATATACCATGTTTGTTTTAGCTCTTACTCTTACATTAGAGGAAGAGAAAAGTTCAGTTGAAGAAGTCAAGAGTGTTTGCTACTTCAAGATGAAGAGAACAAAAGGTATGGAAGAGAAGTTTGAAAATGTTGACATCATCAGGTGGAAGAAAGATGCAAAAAAAAAAAAGAAAGTCCATCATTTCCAAAAGAAAAGTAAGGCTTCCTTTTCTCATATATTTTCCATATACTTTTCCTATTTTATCCTCTACACCCAAAGACAAGTCTACGAGAACATCTTGTTTAAAGAAGAAGCAGTTTCTTGTTTTGCATTACACTTGGTCATGAATTAGTAGATTTGACAAAGAATTGCATTGAGAGAAACAAAAGCACTCATATGTGTATGAGTTAGTTGAAGCTTTTAAGCAGGCAGCTTATATGTTCCCTCAAAGAATTCTTGGATGTCAATACAAAGCTACTTCGTATATGACAAGTTTCAGAGAAGTATATTTCTTCTTTATCTAACTCTTGAGGTAAAAGAGTTTTTTGTAGCAGATGTTGAAGACTTGGGTTGAGGTTTTATGTTTGGAAAAGGTTACCTCATATTCAGTACTTTCAGAAACTTCAGAAAATTCAGACTTGTTGATGTACCAGTCAGTTGAAGAATCTACTTTTTATGATTGTCTAGACTTTTGGATACATGTTTTTATTCAAAAAGGTGTTCCATCAAATCCTAACACTTGATTGAAAGTGGAGTTAGCCAAAAGAAAATCAAGCAGGTACTATCACATTTCACCCGGGTAAAATATGAAAGTTATGAAGTATCAACTTGCAGCTTTTGGAGTTCTCAAGGTGAGAAGTTTGTCCACTTATGTTTCAAGTAAGAATTGCAGATTCTTGGAAAGGATTTGTTTGAAGAAAAGTTTTACAACTTTTTGAGAAGCATGGACACTTGGAGACATTCAGGTAGCAAATCAAACATTCAGACATGAAGGTTTGATGAGAGCAAATTCTACACAGGAGAGATCATTGATCTTGTATGATCTTGTATGATCTTGTATGATCTTGAACATTTATGAGTCAGTTGTCTATCCTTTGTTTGTGAAGATTCTTAACATTGGAAGAAGTAAGTCAAAGATTCAGATTCTATCAGATTTGTGTTGCAGAGAAAAAGAAGATACTTGTTATGTTACAGAAAAATATGGATCCTAAACTTTTGTTTCAGATACAAGTATTGATCACTAAAGATCAGATTTATTGAAAGAAGGAAGACGTTCCACATTTCATAAAGTTTCATATATTTGAAGAATTCTGGATACTAGCGTTAAGTCATCCAGGGGGGTGATGAAACATGAAGACTTATTTTCAGCCATATGTAAAAGAATGCAGAGTCATACCTACAGGTATTCCTATATTTCCTTTGTCACGTTCTCTTTATGTTCCAGCTTTGAAAGAAGAAGGAAGAAGAAGAATGTTTGGAGAAAATTCCTATTAGGATGTTCCTATTCAGGAGAAGGTTCTAGAGTTCTATTTAAAGAGAAGCTTGATATTTCAGAAAGGTATATTTCAGAAGTGCGCACATATATGTTTATACCAAATTCCGAAGGAAAGAGGTATGAAGGATTTAAAGGATGAAGACATTATGACATCATAGATTTTTTTACTCATATTTCAGTTGATTTCAATTGAGTTGAGTTGATTTGACTTGAGTACAGTCAAAGATGAACCAGCAATATTCATAATACACTAAGTTGTGAGTTGACAGTCACAGGTTCCAGGATTCAGTTCTTGATTTTGTTTAGTGTATTTACATGACGCAGCAGAAGTACGTTGAGAAACCTTTCTGGAAGGTAAATGCAAATTTGTGGATCCTAGTGTATGTTTTTAGGTTTATAAAGACAGGAGATAGCAGGTTCAGAGATAGTTCATGCTATATTTGTTGTCAAGCAGTGATTGCTTGATGAGAACACTATTGGATATCTAGTTTGCATATTTTCTCAGGTATTATGGTTCATATATCTACATGATTTTGAAGATTATCTTCTACAGGAAGATATTAGGTTGAAGATTGTCATCTACAAGAAGATGTCGGGCTACTTCAAAGACATTAGATGGAGATTAACATAAGATTCACATCTTATGTTAAGTATTCAGGTACATATTCTCTTTATGCACACAGGTACTACTTGAAGTTTATGGAGGCTGTGGCGTTCATATCAGAAGGAGTCCTATTCGGCATAGGTACAAGAGAATCGGTACTTATATGCTTTATGCATATTTTTATGAGGTGTTTGAGAAGGTGTGTTCACATGAGTTTGAGGATTTCCGGCAACAATCTTGTTAGCATTCTATGCTACTTTATAAGTATGTGACCTTTTCACACACGTATCTAACTTAGGGTCTTCCATAGCCTAAGTTTAGATGTAGGTTTGTTGACCATCAGTTTCACACTGATCCTTCCTCATTCAGTCACTCATATTCACTCTTCTATAACCTATTAGGTCACACATCTCATGTATATTCAGATTACTGCCCATACATCAGAATATGTTTGTTACATTGTACATTCACTCATACATCTATTTCTCATCACATAGAGTGGTTGAGAGTTTTGCTCCCACATTGTACATTGAACATTGGTATATATGATACTATGAGTAAGCGATGGCTTACGTAAAACCTTAGACATGTCGTCTATTCTTTCTCTATCTTTGTCTCATCATTTTTATGATTAAGTTGTGGTATGTTCATGTTTTGTCAATATGGAAGATTGCTGGAATTAATGTTGTACATGACTGGAACTATAGAACCATGGACTTGTGACATGAGCCTAAGGGCCTACCTCACTTCCAACAATTGGTATCAGAGCACTAAGGTTTTGGTTACAGAACTTTAGATCTTTGGCATCAATGCATTAAGGCTCATTCATAATCTGAGGTTCCCAAAATTCCAGATTTACAACATATGATTTGAAAGCATCTTCTAATATTTGACATTTGACATACACACTTAATCTAGATGAGTAGAGATTTGAGAATTAGACAATTCAGTTACATGTGTATTCATCAGTGTGGAGTATGAAGTTGATGATCTGTTAGCAGCCGAATATTTTTGGAAGAGTATGCAAATACTTTACAAAAGTATTGTTTGAAAACCCAGACTTGATGAAGAGAAGACTACTTCAAATTCAAGGAAGAACAATGGTTTAGAGAAGATGAAGGAAGCAGATCAACATCAAATCACAGGTATCAGTTTCTACTATCAGATTATCATTTGCAGGTCATATCTTAGAAGAGCAGTTATGAAGAGATTTTGAAGGTTTCAAGGAGTGCTTTTATACGCTTTCATCATTTGAAAGTTAAAGCATTAGCTACATCAAAACAGGTATCTAGAGGTTTTTCTAAAGAGTTTTGAGAAGATCTCTTTCATGGCAAGAAAGTTCATCTAAGAAGACAAGCGCAGAGATGAGATGAGTTTTTTCAGCCAATTTTCTGTTGTAAGTTGGTTGGATATCAAGGTACAAATGTATCTAGAGAAGGTAACTCTAGAAGGGCAATTCATCATTCAGACAACGATTGGTGAATTTAGTCATTTTAGACATTTGAAGCAGAATTTTGATTCAGAGATATGAGGAGATGATAAAACATGATTCTATATTCACTTCCATTTATATACCATGTTTGTTTTATCTCTTACTCTTACATTAGAGGAAGAGAAAAGTTCAATTGAAGAAGTCAAGAGTGTTTGCTACTTCAAGATGAAGACAACAAAAGGTATGGAAGAGAAGTTTGAAAATGTTGACATCATCAGGTGGAAGAAAGATGCAAAAGAAAAAAATAAAAAGTCCATCATTTCCAAAAGAAAAGTAAGGCTTCCTTTTCTCATATATTTTCCATATACTTTTCCTATTTTATCCTCTACACCCAAAGACAAGTCTACGAGAACATCTTGTTTAAAGAAGAAGCAGTTTCTTGTTTTGCATTACACTTGGTCATGTTTTAGTAGATTTGACAAAGAATTGCATTGAGAGAAACAAAAGCACTCATATGTGTATGAGTTAGTTGAAGCTTTTAAGCAGGCAGCTTATATGTTCCCTCAAAGAATTCTTGGAGTGTCAATACAGAGCTACTTGGTATATGACAAGTTGCAGAGAAGTATATTTCTTCTTTATCTAACTCTTGAGGTAAAAGAGTTTTTTGTAGCAGATGTTGAAGACTTGGGTTGAGGTTTTATGTTTGGAAAACGTTACCTCATATTCAGTACTTTCAGAAACTTCAGAAAATTCAGACTTGTTGATGTACCAGTCAGTTGAAGAATCTACGTTTTATGATTGTCTAGACTTTTGGATACATGTTTGTATTCAAAAAGGTGTTCCATCAAATCCTAACACTTGATTGAAAGTGGAGTTAGCCAAAAGAAAATCAAGCAAGTACTATCACATTTCACCCGGGTAAAATATGAAAGTTATGAAGTATCAACTTGCAGCTTTTGGAGTTCTCAAGGTGAGAAGTTTGTCCACTTATGTTTCAAGTAAGAATTGCAGATTCTTGGAAAGGATTTGTTTGAAGAAAAGTTTTACAACTTTTTGAGAAGCATGGACACTTGGAGACATTCAGGTAGCAAATCAAACATTCAGACATGAATGTTTGATGAGAGTAGATTCTACACAGGAGAGATCATTGATCTTGTATGATCTTGTATGATCTTGAACATTTATGAGTCAGTTTTCTATCCTTTGTTTGTGAAGATTCTTAACATTGGAAGAAGTAAGTCAAAGATTCAGATTCTATCAGATTTGTGTTGCAGAGAAAAAGAAGATACTTGTTATGTTACAGAAAAATATGGATCCTAAACTTTTGTTTCAGATACAAGTATTGATCACTAAAGATCAGATTTATTGAAAGAAGGAAGACGTTCCACATTTCATAAAGTTTCATATATTTGAAGAATTCTGGATACTAGCGTTAAGTCATCCAGGGGGGTGATGAAACATGAAGACTTATTTTCAGCCATATGTAAAAGAATGCAGAGTCATACCTACAGGTATTCCTATATTTCCTTTGTCAGGTTCTCTTTATGTTCCAGCTTTGAAAGAAGAAGGAAGAAGAAGAATGTTTGGAGAAAATTCCTATTAGGATGTTCCTGTTCAGGAGAAGGTTCCAGAGTTCTATTTAAAGAGAAGCTTGATATTTCAGAAAGGTATATTTCAAAAGTGCGCACATATATGTTTATACCAAGTTCTGAAGGAAAGAGGTATGAAGGATTTAAAGGATGAAGACATTATGACATCATAGATTTTTTGACTCATATTTTAGTTGATTTCAATTGAATTGAGTTGATTTGACTTGAGTACAGTCAAAGATGAACCAACAGTATTCATAATACACTAAGTTGTGAGTTGACAGTCACAGGTTCCAGGATTCAGTTCTTGATTTTGTTTAGTGTATTTACATGACGCAGCAGAAGTACGTTGAGAAACCTTTCTGGAAGGTAAATGCAAATTTGTGGATCCTAGTGTATGTTTTTAGGTTTATAAAGACAGGAGATAGCAGATTCAGAGATAGTTCATGCTATATTTGTTGTCAAGCAGTGATTGCTTGATGAGAACACTATTGGATATCTAGTTTGCATATTTTCTCAGGTATTATGGTTCATATATCTACATGATTTTGAAGATTATCTTCTACAGGAAGATATTAGGTTGAAGATTGTCTTCTACAAGAAGATGTCGGGCTACTTCAAAGACATTAGATGGAGATTAACATAAGATTCACATCTTATGTTAAGTATTCAGGTACATATTCTCTTTATGCACACAGGTACTACTTGAAGTTTATGGAGGCTGTGGCGTTCATATCAGAAGGAGTCCTATTCGGCATAGGTACAAGAGAATCGGTACTTATATGCTTTATGCATATTTTTATGAGGTGTTTGAGAAGGTGTGTTCACATGAGTTTGAGGATTTCCGGCAACAATCTTGTTAGCATTCTATGCTACTTTATAAGTATGTGATCTTTTCACACACGTATCTAACTTAGGGTCTTCCATAGCCTAAGTTTAGATGTAGGTTTGTTGACCATCAGTTTCACACTGATCCTTCCTCATTCAGTCACTCATATTCACTCTTCTATAACCTATTAGGTCACACATCTCATGTATATTCAGATTACTGCCCATACATCTGAATATGTTTGTTACATTGTACATTCACTCATACATCTATTTCTCATCACATAGAGTGGTTGAGAGTTTTGCTCCCACATTGTACATTGAACATTGGTATATATGATACTACGAGTAAGCGATGGCTTACGTAAAACCTTACACATGTCGTCTATTCTTTCTCTATCTTTGTCTCATCATTTTTATGATTAAGTTGTGGTATGTTCATGTTTTGTCAATATGGAAGATTGCTGGAATTAATGCTGTACATGACTGGAACTATGGAACCATGGACCTGTGACATGAGCCTAAGGGCCTACCTCACTTCCAACAATTGGTATCAGAGCACTAAGGTTTTGGTTACAGAACTTAAGATCTTTTCCATCAATGCATTAAGGCTCATTCATAATCTGAGGTTCCCAGAATTCCAGATTTACAACATATGATTTGAAAGCATCTTCTAATATTTGACATTTGACATACACACTTAATCTAGATGAGTAGAGATTTGAGAATTAGACAATTCAGTTACATGTGTATTCATCAGTGTGGAGTATGAAGTTGATGATCTGTTAGCAGCCGAATATTTTTGGAAGAGTATGCAAATACTTTACAAAAGTATTGTTTGAAGACCCAGACTTGATGAAGAGAAGACTACTTCAAATTCAAGGAAAAACAATGGTTTAGAGAAGATGAAGGAAGCAGATCAACATCAAATCACAGGTATCAGTTTCTACTATCAGATTATCATTTGCAGGTCATATCTTAGAAGAGCAGTTATGAAGAGATTTTGAAGGTTTCAAGGAGTGCTTTTATACGCTTTCATCATTTGAAAGTTAAAGCATTAGCTACATCAAAACAGGTATCTAGAGGTTTTTCTAGAGAGTTTTGCGAAGATCTCTTTCATGGCAAGAAAGTTCATCTAAGAAGACAAGCGCAGAGATGAGATGAGTTTTTTCAGCCAATTTTCTGTTGTAAGTTGGTTGGATATCAAGGTACAAATGTATCTAGAGAAGGTAACTCTAGAAGGGCAATTCATCATTCAGACAACGATTGGTGCGATTCAGAGATATGAGGAGATGATAAAACATGATTCTATATTCACTTCCATTTATATACCATGTTTGTTTTATCTCTTACTCTTACATTAGAGGAAGAGAAAAGTTCAGTTGAAGAAGTCAAGAGTGTTTGCTACTTCAAGATGAAGAGAACAAAAGGTATGGAAGAGAAGTTTGAAAATGTTGACATCATCAGGTGGAAGAAAGATGCAAAAAAAAAAAAAGAAAGTCCATCATTTCCAAAAGAAAAGTAAGGCTTCCTTTTCTCATATATTTTCCATATACTTTTCCTATTTTATCCTCTACACCCAAAGACAAGTCTACGAGAACATCTTGTTTAAAGAAGAAGCAGTTTCTTGTTTTGCATTACACTTGGTCATGTTTTAGTAGATTTGACAAAGAATTGCATTTAGAGAAACAAAAGCACTCATATGTGTATGAGTTAGTTGAAGCTTTTAAGCAGGCAGCTTATATGTTCCCTCAAAGAATTCTTGGAGTGTCAATACAGAGCTACTTGGTATATGACAAGTTTCAGAGAAGTATATTTCTTCTTTATCTAACTCTTGAGGTAAAAGAGTTTTTTGTAGCAGATGTTGAAGACTTGGGTTGAGGTTTTATGTTTGGAAAAGGTTACCTCATATTCACTACTTTCAGAAACTTCAGACTTGTTGATGTACCAGTCAGTTGAAGAATCTACTTTTTATGATTGTCTAGACTTTTGGATACATGTTTGTATTCAAAAAGGTGTTCCATCAAATCCTAACACTTGATTGAAAGTGGAGTTAGCCAAAAGAAAATCAAGCAGGTACTATCACATTTCACCCGGGTAAAATATGAAAGTTATGAAGTATCAACTTGCAGCTTTTGGAGTTCTCAAGGTGAGAAGTTTGTCCACTTATGTTTCAAGTAAGAATTGCAGATTCTTGGAAAGGATTTGTTTGAAGAAAAGTTTTACAACTTTTTGAGAAGCATGGACACTTGGAGACATTCAGGTAGCAAATCAAACATTCAGACATGAAGGTTTGATGAGAGCAGATTCTACACAGGAGAGATCATTGATCTTGTATGATCTTGTATGATCTTGAACATTTATGAGTCAGTTGTCTATCCTTTGTTTGTGAAGATTCTTAACATTGGAAGAAGTAAGTCAAAGATTCAGATTCTATCAGATTTGTGTTGCAGAGAAAAAGAAGATACTTGTTATGTTACAGAAAAATGTGGATCCTAAACTTTTGTTTCAGATACAAGTATTGATCACTAAAAATCAGATTTATTGAAAGAAGGAAGAAGAAGAATGTTTGGAGAAAATTCCTATTAGGATGTTCCTGTTCAGGAGAAGGTTCCAGAGTTCTATTTAAAGAGAAGCTTGATATTTCAGAAAGGTATATTTCAGAAGTGCGCACATATATGTTTATACCAAGTTCTGAAGGAAAGAGGTATGAAGGATTTAAAGGATGAAGACATTATGACATCATAGATTTTTTGACTCATATTTCAGTTGATTTCAATTGAGTTGAGTTGATTTGACTTGAGTACAGTCAAAGATGAACCAGCAGTATTCATAATACACTAAGTTGTGAGTTGACAGTCAAAGGTTCCAGGATTCAGTTCTTGATTTTGTTTAGTGTATTTACATGACGCAGTAGAAGTACGTTGAGAAACCTTTCTGGAAGGTAAATGCAAATTTGTGGATCCTAGTGTATGTTTTTAGGTTTATAAAGACAGGAGATAGCAGGTTCAGAGATAGTTCATGCTATATTTGTTGTCAAGCAGTGATTGCTTGATGAGAACACTATTGGATATCTAGTTTGCATATTTTCTCAGGTATTATGGTTCATATATCTACATGATTTTGAAGATTATCTTCTACAGGAAGATATTAGGTTGAATATTGTCTTCTACAAGAAGATGTCGGGCTACTTCAAAGACATTAGATGGAGATTAACATAAGATTCACATCTTATGTTAAGTATTCAGGTACATATTCTCTTTATGCACACAGGTACTACTTGAAGTTTATGGAGGCTGTGGCGTTCATATCAGAAGGAGTTATATCAAAATTTACAACCCTAAATAAATAAACAAAGCAAGGAGTGGCTAATTATGTGACCAAAATGAAGGATGTGGTTGACCAGCATGCAGGCATTGGAGAGGAGATAGAAGAAGAACCCATTGTGAGGTGGATCATTAATCGAATCAAGGCTAATGACAAGTGGGAGTCCATCACCACAACAATGGACCTCTACTTGGATATGCAAATACATAACCTCAACACTTTGCTGGGACAACTCTTCACCCACAAGACAAAACTCAAGAGAAATGGTCAGAACTTAAGAGGTAACCAATGTTCTACGCTTTATACATGTAAGAATAAAGCTAAGGATAAAGGTAAAAGCAAGAAGAGTGAAGAAGAGGCTAGTATCTCTCAAGCTAATTATGGAGGAAGAGGAAGAGTTGCTAGAGGAAGGAGCAGAGGGGGAAAGCAAGGCAAAGGAGACCATATAACCACTCACCATGCAAAATTTATGATCTTACCAACCACTACAGAAGAATGTTTCAAGAATACAAGGAACCAAAGGGGAAGAGGATGCCATAGAGGCATCTATGGACAATCAATAGGTAGACACAAAAAATGGTGGACGCAACAACCATAACTACAATCAAGGCTACAACAACAACAATTATCATGGAGGCTTTAGAGGAAGAAGGGACTATAACAACTATACTGAAGAACAAGAAAACCTACTCATCATGAACATGACATCCGAGAAAGGTAAACCTGATGAGCATCTTCTCTACATTGATTCCGGTTATTCCAATCATGTGGCTGGAAATGTAGCTCTATTATTTGATCTTGAAGAACGCAAGGGGAAGCATGAGTTACAAACAGGTGATGACACTAAACACTCAATCAAGCAAATTGGAAATATCAAAACATCTGATGGTAGTATGAAACTTTTCAGCAAAGTTCTGTATGTGCCTACTATAACCAAAAACCTAATTAGTGTTGGGCAGATTGTTGAGAAAGGTTTGCAGGTCAGATTCACTAAGCATGGTGCATATGTAGAAGACTCCCAACAAGGATTCAAAAGGATTTCCAAAGGTGAGAATTTAGGTAGATTATTCACATTTGAAATTCAAGACACAAGAAACATAGCTCTATTCAGTTACAGAGATCAGACCTTATCTGAGTTAGAGATATGGCACAAAAGGCTAGGACACGTAGAAGAAAGAACTCTGAAGAAACTTTGCAGGGATCAAAGTGTATTTGGGATTCCTAGTGTGACGAAGCAGCATATGATATACAAATGTGGAGCATGCCAAATTGGCAAAGCTCATATGCAACCTTTAAACACAAAAGCATACATCCATGAAGACTATTTGGAGCTTGTGCATGTGTTCATTCTTTCGTGTGCTTGGATGCAAATATGTGGCTTCAATTTTCCTTCAATGAGTAGTGAGTTCCTTCATATCTTTACTATCTTGGCACATCTGGCTTGCTTGCTAAAAGTGAATGAGGCAAAAATCTTCTTGGTGAAGAGGAATGCAGGCTTGGGACCAAAATGTCATGTACACAAACAACTCCCTAGGCAAAGCCTTGGTGAGTGTGCTAATAATGAAGAAAGGGCGTTTACTATTGTTTGCAATTTTGCATAGTGTATGTCTACAATAGACTCAAATGTTTGGTATTTTGGTATTGGGAAAACCAAACATATTACCTTGCAGTGCAGTTTCTTCACTTCACTTGAGCCTACCCCTATAGGGACTACTGTCACATTAGCTAACAACTTCTCTTATCATGTCATGGGAGTTGGTAAGATCATTTTGACTACTCTTGATGGTAGTTCTTTCACCTTGTTAGATGCTTTAGTTGTGCCACGGATCAAGAAAAATATGTTATCACTTTTAGCATTAGCCAAGATTTCCTTGGTTGTGAAATTTGTTGACGACAAATGTATAGTTAATGATTTGTCAAATGGGGACATGATTATTGCTTTTGGAATTTTATGTCGTGCGCTTTATAAGCTCATAGACTATGAAAGGTCTTTGAATGATTCGGCATGTGTAGTAAATGATTCTCAAGCTATGTGAGATTCAAAGCTTAGGCATGCACACTTTGGTCATCTGAATTTTGCTAGTTTGCTACACCTATAGAAATATGAAATGGTGTCCTCTGTGCCCAAACTTGGGGTACCTAAAAAACATGTTTCTTAAGGATGTTTTTTGGGAAAAAGGTAGCATTCTTCCTTTCCAAAAGATGGTTCAGTTTGGGCTACTAACAAATTGCAGCTTGTACATAGTGATGCCTACGGTCCTATGGAGACACCTTCTTTTGGAAACTATCTTTAATTCGTGACTTTCATTGATGATTTTTCCAGGCATGCATGGGTATATTGATGGAGACCTCTGAATCTCCAAAGGTTTGATCTATACTGATTTAAGAGCACCTCTATATCAGTTATGGATCAAACTTTACACAAATGTTACCTTCATTTAGCAAATCTTCAATTATCACTTCTCTGAGTGAGAATCTTCTTCCTTCAAGACGTCTGCTTCAAAGATTAACTTCATTACCTGCACATATCTTTAGATTTCTTCAAAATAATGATGTAAATATCTCCATGCTAGATTTTTGCAATCATATCAACCATTAGTTGTTCAAAACAATCATTAAAACTTTAATTTTATCCTTAAGATCAAAAGTATGTCAGAAACTATCTTCCTAAATAAGAGACTTTGACATAGTTAATTTCTAAGGTTGATTTCTCATAGCATAGTTCCCTTTTGCTAAATTCTTTTAGCTGTAGCTTCCTTACCTTCTAACTTAGATTTTGAATGCTCACTTATCAAAAAATTTACACTGTATACTGAGATCCAAGCAAAACATTAACACGAAAAAGCATGCAACATTAAGAGATCTACCTACAGACTTTACATACACATGTTCCTATTGATCATACTCACAGCATGAAAGAAATTAGGCCATGAAACTTTGAAAATAGCTTCATTAGCTTCTAGATTAGATGTGTACAAAATTTTTCCTGATCCACATGATCAAGCTGAGAGAAATCAGAGAAATACTTATTGCTAATTTCTGAAGATGACTCTCTACACATCTGACTCAATGACACTTGGCTTCTAATGACACTTACTTGTATTTATTTACATCATTGACTTATATACATATGATTGTAGACTTATTCCACGTCTATTAAATATTCCTTATCATCCTAAGGATCATCTAAAACTCAAAGTACAAGAATCTCCAGCTGTAATGTACATATGTATACAAGCTTCACTTCTGAGATCTCTTCACTTTATCAAATGACTTCTTGAACTTCAATCTGACCATTGACTTGCTTCAAGCTCTTTATAATCATCAAGCTCTTTTCAATCTTCAAGCTCTTCATATCATTAAATTCTTCACCTCCATATCTGCTCAATTTATGATTTACCTCCAATGGTGTGGTTGAAGGCTTGCAATCCTCCATGTTGAACTTGACCTGAAGATTCTTCAAGTATCTCTGATGTGTAACATATACTCCATGTTGAGTATACACAATTTGCATTCCTAAGAAATAAGATAAGTTTCCCAAATCACTTATCTTAAACTCCTTCTATTAGCCCTCTTAACAACAACTGCATCACGTAAATTTGCTTCTAAAATCAAATGGTCGACATTATCATGTGGAACTTGAAAATGCTTGAGAACTTGCCTCGTTTTGGCTAGCAATTGATTATCCATCTATAAAAGAAGGCAACAAAGTGTCAGAACATCTCTAACTAACAAATGTCTCCTTGGTACATGAAAGTAATGGATGAATTGCATCTTTCACAATCACAACATCCTCCCTAACCAAAACGCATTTAGTTTATCGATGATACCTATGATAGCCTATGCTTTTGAAATATACCCAAAAAAATTTACATCTCAATGCTTTATCTTGCAATTTCTTGTTTTATTTTTTAGGGACTTATGACACATAGATGAGCGACAAGTGGCTTGCAACCATGTGAAGCCTCATATGGAGTGATAGATTGTTGTGCTTTGGTGGCACACCTAGTAAGTACATATGCTGCACACATAACAACCTCAAGTTAAAAGCTATATGGTAAAGCCTAACCTTTACCATACACCTTGCCATCTTCATTAGAGACCTATTCTTCATTCTAGAGACTTCATTTAATTGAGGTGTACATGGCATTATACACTAATAATTTATCCCACACTCACCTAGAAATGCATTGAGATCAAAAGACATGTACTCCCATCCTCGATCAAAATGAAAGGTGCCAAATTCCCACATTGACAAATTTGAAGCCATAACCAGAAACTATTTGAAGCACATAAACACTTCGGAGTTTACTTTTAGTGAATACACCCATGCATGCTTGGAGAAATCATCAATAAAAGTAATGAAGTAAAGGTAGTTCACAAAAGAGGGTGTCAACATAGGATTAAACATCACTATGAACATGCTACAATTATGAATACCTCAAAATGAGCCATCTTTTGGGAAGGATGAATGCTGCATTTTCCCAAAATACTAACTTCAATGACATGTTAACAAGGTGCCTCAAGTTTGCGTAGAGAGGATACCATTTCAAATTTTTGTACGTGTAGCAAACTACCAAAATTTAGACTACTACAGCATGCGTGCCAAAGTTTTGCATTTAAGATAGCCTAAGAATCATGAAGTACACATGATAAATCATTAATAGAGTGTGCATATTCCATGAGCTTATACAACCCATGATGTAAAATGCCAAAATCAATAATAACATCACCGTTTGAGAGATCATGAATTGTGCATCTATCATGAGACAATTTGTCAATGAAGCCAATCTTCGATGATCCTAAACCTGATAATAAATTTTTCTTGATCCCTCATAAATACAAAGAATATCATAGTGTGAAATAAATACCATCAATATGTTGGGAATATTTGTTTTATGTATGGTACAAGTTTCAAATTATGTAAATACCTTTGGGAAGTCCAAGAGAGTCATATGTGTAGCTCTATGCTGCTGTAATTTTGTATGCAGAGATTGCATAGCTTGTATCTCCCTCATTATATATCCCAATTACATGTTTGGTAGCTCATTTGAAAGCTTTAGGTGTCTATTTTCATACTGTTAAGTTTCATAATCATTGGATGTTTGACTTGAGATCAGTATTCTCTACAAGTAGTGTGTGTTCTCAGGTTCACCCCTACCAAAGGTCTCCATTAAACCTCAAACTTGCAGAGGTCATATCTCCTTGTATATTTATCCAACTTTAGTGTTCTTTGGCTCGTTCCAAATCTCTTGTTCTCTCGTATATGTGGCTAAAATAGTTATTAAAAATTTTGAGTGACAAGAGAGCAGTAAGCTCGGCAAGCATGAGTAGTTTTTTGTGATGAAGTTTGTTATAAGGTCAACTTGTTCCTAGGAGGTTCCACCTACTTCAAGGTATATTTTAGAGGTCAATAAACTCTATCATTGGTATCAGATCAAGGAACTAAAGCTTGGAGAAAATTTATAATACCTTGATGAAGATTTTGAAGCTATTGGAGCAGAGGTTCATCATCGACACTACACAAAGGTAAAAGGAGATAGCAATGATGCATCTCAAGCAACATCCAAGCAAAGAAAGGTGCATAAACTTTATTACAACGGTAAATCTCATACTCCTTCTTATCACACATATCCAAAAGGAGGGTTAAAGGAGGAAGTTTAGTATTTACACAATGGTCGATCAACATGCACAAATCGAGAAGCTTGATAAGAACATCTATCAAGCATGGTGATTTAGAATCACACCATTTGTGCAAGGTAGAGGCTTGTATGGTTTGATTGATGGAACGGATATCAAACCTATATTACCAGAAGATCGAAATCAGCAACAATTGAGGGAGCTTAGATTTTGGAATGAAAGAGACAAAAGGGTTATATTCATTTTATCACAAAACATTCAAGATTCAATGGTAGGACACATACAACATCTAGACACAAGTAGAGATGTTTGGCTTGCATTGGAAAGGTTGTATGCTACAGGTACAAGAGCAAGGAAGATTCAACTCAAAAATGAGTTGAATAACATAAAGAAAGATACAAGGACATCGGTCAATGATTACTTGTTGAAGGTTAAAGAGATTGCAAATCAACTAGGATCAATTCAAGCTCATGTGGAGGACAAGGACTTGGTTGCACATGCTCTCAACGGACTCAAGGATGATGAGAGATGGAAACCATTCATAAGTTCTAACTTTATCTTTCTACCTTTACATGTGTAAAGCTCAAGGCTTTTACAATGGTAAATGAACCATCAAAAAATCTCTCAAAAAAATACAATAAATGAGCATATGAAAAAGAACTCTCCAATGGATATTCTTTCGACGCGATAGCCTTTGATGTAGATCAAATCCACCTCAAGCATAGTGTAAGCTTGATGTTCCAATAGCTCCCCCTCAAGCTAAATTATGCTTGAGTCTTCATTCTCTGATAGGTTGAATACCTGCCATAGCTTTGAATCTACAAAGCTTTATTCCATCAAGTGCCTTTGTCATCATATCTGCTTGCTATGGTCAAGCCTCTGTACTCTGCTTCAGTTGAGGATAAAGCAATTGTTGGTTGCTTCTTGGAACTCCATGACACTAGCTTCGAACTTGCAAATGCTAAGTAACCAGATGTACTTTTTCTATCATCCTTAGCTCCTGCCCAATCTGCATCTGAGTAGATTTTGATATCCAAATCTAAAGAGTAAGGATAGAATATACCTTCGTTGATTGTACCTTTGAGATACTTAAGCACTCTCTTAGCTGCATCCATGTGTGGTCTTGAGTGCATGAACTGACTAAGCACTCCCACACTATATGAGATGTCTACCCTTGTATGAGTAGCATATATCAAGCTACCTACCAAGCTTTGATACTCTTTAATGTCTTCAATTTTCTCACCTTCATAAACACTAAATTTATGATTCATCTCCAAAGGTGTACCTACAGGTTTAGTGTTCTCAATTTTGAACTTGAGAAGAAGATCCTAAATGTATCTTCTTTGAGTCAAATACATTCCTTCATCTATATATATCACCTCCATACCTAGGAAATATGTGAGCTCCCCTAGGTCACTGATTTTGAACTCCTCTTGCATGTGTGTCTTGATCCTTTGAATGCCATTTAGATCATCACCTGTCACAATAATATCATCTACATATACACATAGATAGATAACCTCATCGTGATCCCTTTTGATGAATAGAGAAGGATCTGAGCTACTAGCTTTGAACCCTTGATCTTGATGATATGTAGCCAACCTGTAATTCCAAGCTCTTGGAGATTGTTTCAATCCATACAATGCTTTCTTAAGTCTGCAAACATAAGATGGATGATTAGGGTTTTCAAAATCTGGTGGTTGTGACATGTATACCTCTTCACTTATCCATCCATTTAAGAATGCATTTTTCACATCAAGTTGGAGGAGTCTCCAATTCCTTGGAGCAGCTACACTTATCAATGTCCTGATTGTAGTCATCTTTGCAAACTGGTGAGAATGTTTCCTCATAGTCTATACCATGATGTTGTGAGCACCTTTTGGAAACTAATCTTGCCTTGTACCTGCAAACTCATCCATCTAAATTTCTTTTAACTTTATATACCCATCTGCAACCAATTACTTTTTGATTCGACGACATTGGAACCAAATCCCAAGTGTCCATTTCCTTCAATGCATCTATCTCTTCGTTCATGGCCTTTTCCCAATTAGGGTTTCCCTTTGCCTCTTCATAGGTTGAGGGTTCCTCTGAAATAGTGTCTTTTGCCAAGTATATTGAATTCTTCGTAACAAATGTGGAATCATATCCATACCTTTCTGGTTGTTTCTTCTCTCTTGCTGATCTTCTAGGTACTTGTTTGGAGCATTCTCCAACCTCTTGCATCTTTGCTTTGCCTCTTGACTTCCATAGCTTGTAGTCGTTTTCTCTTTCATCTTGGTCATCGTCTGTATCACTTCTTGGATCCTGGACCTATGTATCATGCTTGCTTCCTAATTGATGAGAGTCAGAATCAAGATCATATGGCAGTATTCATCATACCAAGACCTCTGTTCTTCAAACACAACATCTCTACTTGTAGTGAATTGCTTGGTTGAAGGATTGAAGAACCTGTAACCCATCTGAGTTGAATCATATCCATAAACACTGCCTTTGTTTCCCTTTCATCTAGCTTACCTCTTATTTGTGATGGTACCTGAACATAAGCTAAACAACCAAAAACCTTGCAATGTCCAAGACTAGCTTTTCTTCCATGCCATGCTTCATAAGGAGTCATACCTTGAAGTGATTTGGATGGTAGTCTATTGACAAGGTACACAACAGTTGAAATAGCTTCTGCCCATAGATAATGTGGCAACTTCTTTTCTTCAAGCATTGTTCGGGCTGATCCAACCAATGTCTTGTTTCTCCTCTCTGCAATTCCATTTAGTTGAGGAGAGTATCTAGTAGTCACTTCCCTCTTGATACCTTTGTCCTGCAAGAACTCATCAAACTCTTTGGAGAAGTATTCTCCCCCTCCATCAGATCTGAGCTTCTTTAGTGATCTACCTGTATGATACTCCACATGTGCAAGATACTTCTTGAAGCAATCAAGCACTTCATTCTTACTCTTGATAAAGTATAGAACAGTCCATCTACTATGGTCGTCAATAAATGAGACATAATACCTTGATCCTGCCAATGAAGTCCAATAATTTGTTGTGGATGTAGCCTTTGTGGTTGAATGGTTGTCTTTGTGCCTTCCCAATCTCACATGCATCACACCTGTTGATCATGTGTTGCTTTGATATGTTCGGCAGTCCTAGAACACTTTGATCCCTGCATATATCCTTCAAGGTTCTTTCATTCACATGAGCAAGTCTCTTATGCCACACTTCAAGCTCACTTAGGCTTTGAGACCCAAAGTTGAATAGATCTATGTTCCTGGTTTAACCTACTTCAAAAGTAAAGATCCTACCATGCTTCTCACCTCGGGCTATCTTCTTGAAGCCTTGACATGGATCTTCCACAAAAGCTCCATGTTGGGTGAACCTAACTTGCAAGCCTTTTTCAACTATATGGCCTACACTTATTAGGTTTTTAGTGATAGTGGGTACATAGAGAACCTTTCTTAGAATGTTTGTCCTACCATTGGAAGCTTTGACATTACCAATCTTCTGCACATTGTGCTTCGTGTCATCCCCTGTTTGCACTTCATGTCTATGATTTGGACTTTCCAAGTCAGATAGAAGAGCAATATTGCCTGCAACATGATTCGAACATCCTGAATCTATGTAGAGCAAATGATCATCTTCTTTACCTTCTTTCTGGCTTAGATTCATGAGAAGCAATGAGTCTTCATGTGGTTGATCTTCTGAATAATTGTTGTAGACCCTTCTATTATAGATTCTATTCTTATTGTTGAAGTTGTGTCCACCTCTGCCTCTATTGCTGCCATATCCACCTCTTCCACTTCCTTTCTGGGTCTTCCCATTGAACCAGCAATTCTGAGTGGTGTGGTTGGTCTTATTGCATATGGCACAAGGTTGAACATTCTGACCTTTGGCTTTGTCTTGCTTTGGTCCTTTCTTCTTCCCTTTCCACTTGCTCTTGCTTGTAAAGTTGGCTTGAGAAGTCTCTTCTTCATCTTCTTTCTTCTTCTTGCCTTTCTACTTCTTATCCTTCTTATCTGCATGTAGAGCACTAGTTGAATTACCATGATAAGACTTACCTTCCTTTATGCTATTGTTGGCTTCTTGATTGAAGAGTTGTCCAAGAAAGATGTTGAAGTCTAGAGTTTGCACATCCATGATGAGATCATAAGCCGTCGTGAAGGATTGCCATTGCTTATCACTTCGAATGCCGTTGAGAATTTGCCTCATGATGACCTCTTCTTCAATCAGCTCTCCAATGGATGCTAACTGATCCGCAACCTCCTTGACCTTGGTAACAAACTGTGTGATGGTTTGTTTAGGTGTCTTCTTCATTTGGTTGAACTCGTTCCAAAGATGATTCTTTCTTGCTTTGATACTAGCAGAAAAGAAAGTCTCAAGGGCATCCCAAGTCTCTTGAGATGTCTTGCATTCGCTAATATGTGGTAATAGAAAGTCAGAGATAGAGTTTAGTATGTATGACCTTGCTTGAGCATCCCTTGCGCACCAAAGTGTGAGCTTATCTGTCTCCTCTTGTGTAGGTCCTCCTATGGATTTTGGAATAGGCATAGATTCATCACCTACTACAATTCCATAAAGATTTCTACCTTGCAAATAGGCCTCCATCCCAATTTGCCAAGCCACGTATTTGTGTTAATCAATCTTCTCTATCATTGAGGGAAATCCATCACCCATCTTGATCTAGCTCTGATACCACTGAAAGAACTTGGAGAAACTTGTAGAAGGTACAAAAGTGCGTTTCGAAGCGACGAAGTTTGGTCAAGCCAACCGGCACAAGACCAGCCCTTGAGCTTATGGAGACTCAAATAGATCTTATAGGCATGCAATAAGTGCAAAGAAACACACTATGTACTTTGGAGCATCAAGGAGAATGAGTCGATACAAAACAGATAGGTTCGCGGGTCGACTAGCTCAAAAACTTACTATCTATGGAGAGACAATGAACTTCAAATGCCCATAGCGACCAGCATGATTATAATTAGAAAAAATCCTTTTATGGGAATGATACACATAGGATTGAGTGTATGGAATGCACAAAAGTATAAGGAATAAGCAAAATATTCTATAGGAATGAATGCGACATTCACCGGTGGTGCTTCCTATTTTTCAGGAATACATAGAGATTGACCCCGAGACAGCAAAACTCCACTTTCTCACAATCTACTAAACCAAATGTTATGAAAATGTACAGGCATAAACTAGACATGTATACCTTTCCAATGCGCCATCTGCTACTCAATTTGGAGCTTTGGAGAGAGAGCACTAGGCTCTGCAAGATTACTATTGGTGAAGAAGATGATGCAGAGAATAGAAGGAGCAAGACAATGATGGTCACAAGTGTATGTATGTTGCTTTCATGTAATGTACAAGTGATTTCAAGTCTTTATGTATACTCAAGGAGTTTTCCATGACTTCTACAAGAGAAATTTGAGTTCAAATGAAGGTGGGAATGGTTGTTGGAGGGAATCAATTCACTTTCCTACAATCTAGGAAAAGTGAAGATCTAGTTTGATCTACTTTTAGGTGATTGATTGCTTGATTGAATGCAACTTCAACCACCACAAATTCAAGGGATTTGGGCTCTATCTTTCTACCTTTACATGTGTAAAGCTTAATGCTTTTAAAATGGTAGATGAACCATCAAAAAAGCTCTCAAAAAAATACAATAAATGAGCATATGAAAAAGAACTCTCCAACGGATATTCTTTCGACGCGATAGCCTTTGATGTAGATCAAATCCACCTCAAGCATAGTGTAAGCTTGATGTTCCAACAAGTCTTGCATCCATAAAATCTAAGTAAATGATGAAAAGAATTCAACTCAAAATAACCATATATACACATGCAATCCATGAAAGAATTTCTTGAAAGTCCATCTTTAAGCAAATATGTAAAAAATACTCAAAGATAATCGCGCTTTGTATGATCCATTCAAACTCAACATTTTCAATCGGATCTAGATCAACACTTGTACTCATAAACACATAAAAGATATCAAGTACATCATATTCCATAACATTACTTGAAAAAACGTCATTCATTTGAATACTAGGTGCATCTATTTGAATTAGATTAAGTGCAAAATTTTCATCCAACATACATTGAGTTTGTGAAAATGATTCATTTAGTTTACTTACTTGTGCACATTCAAAATCATGGAGGTCTAGACTAGCATACATAAAGTCAACAATATCATCATGAGCGATAAGATTTTCATACATTTCCCTTGAAAATGGATCTCCACAATCAATCAAACGCAAGCATTCTTCATATATATCTTCATTGGATAGTTGTTCACATATGTTCACCTCTTCATCATGCAAAATATCATGCTTGGAAGACAATTCATCGATCATGACTTTTATTCTCCTCAAAATCAATCTCATCTCTCTCATCCCCTACTACTTCGTGAGGAGTACTAGCAAGAATATCCTCAACTCATGAAGAGTTACTGACCAGTGTCCCATCCTTATCTTTATGGAAAACCTTGAGAAGTGTGTCACTAATTACTTCAAAACTCAAATCCCTAAGGCTCTCAACATAACTCAAGTTTGACTCATCATATGAATCACTTGAATTTTCTTCCTAGACATTCTTTTGCTCTTCAATCAACTCAACATCTTTCTCTTTTGCAACGTATCTATTAATTTGATGCATGCACACCCAAACCCCAATGGCCAAGCTCACTTTGTAATGTTTCATCATCTTCACTAATCTCACCCTCATCTATCTCTTTTTCACTATAAATGGAAAGGGTTTCTTCACACAACTCTTCGAACAATGCCTTCCTTACCTTCTCATCCTCAACTCATGTATACTCTAGATCCACTCAAGATTGATGGGATTGGTTAAGAGGAACAAGGTTAACTCGATGGTTATTTTCGTGCTTCACAATCTCATTCATATAAAATAGAGATCTTGGAGAAGGCATTGGGAAATTATGAGTATCCTTAGCTCTATCATGCACTACATTCAACCTCCATCTCTTTCATCTCAAGAGCATTGATATAGCCTTATGCACTCTACCCCATTCTCTGGTCAATCCTATTGGCTTGGTCAAATCCTCCAATAAGTCACCTAGGTCAAAGGACAAATCAGAGTCTATACTCTTAATGAAGAGCTCTCCTTTCTCATGTTCCAAAGCATCATGATTATTATGTATCAATCTATCAAATCACTCTTCAAATTCTTGAAGTAGCTCAATCACCTCAAGGCCTTTATTTGGAGTAGACACCCACTCTCTAAATGCATATCGTGTGGGCATGGCTAAGTCATGTAAGCAGCCAAGGGCCTCTTGGCCTATTGAAGCTTATAAAAGAAATGGACTAGCACTCATTGGGGGACACACGTATCTTATATCCGGTATCTCTTCTCATCGTCTTTTTGCACTCTCTTGCTACAAGCCTATTGTAGGAGGTCACTCTGTGGTGAGGATACAGAGCGTGGGCTTCCTAGTGGAGGGCTAATAGCACTATAGTGTGAGTGAGTGGCTTGGTTTTGTCATTCGGTGTGAGTTAGTGGTATTCCTTTGGAGCAAGTCTTCATATCTTTGTACTGATCAATTCAAGTCTTCATCTAGTTGTGTTCATTGTGTTGGATGGAGCTCTTGTATTGATTCTGTTTAGTTGTGGAATGGCATGTTAGTCTAGAGCATCAACTTTTGGAGTGTTTCTTTTACCTACCTTGTAATCATTTGTCGAAACTAAGGAGTGGTTTTGTCCTTTACTATTGTCATTTGTCATTAATCTTCTCTTTGGGTATCTACAATACTATGTCTCTATTGCGATCGTGCTTGCACACATCAATGTTAAAGGGTATACTTCCCTAAGTAGAACCTCCATTGAGTAGTCGAAGTACTCGAAGTGCATATTGCCTACTCTTGTTGAAAGTGGGTACCCCAATACCTCCTCTACCATATGGCATGCCCGATGGGACCCTTCCATTTCTGCTAGAGGCCCTTAGCATAGTAAATAGTTCTTTTTCCATTAGTTTTTGCCCCATTGCATCTTGTAAGTAGGTACATGACCCATACTCGAGTAGATAAGGAGCCTCTTCGTGTAAGAGGAGCCCTAAAAAATAATCTTTACCTTTGAATAGTAAACCTAGATCCCCTCTACCCTCTTTGAATTTATCTATTGATTTGGGTGCGACACCATTGTCAAAGGAGAAGCCTAGGAGAGCATTAGATTTCTCCTTAGATACGTCAGAGGAAATGCCAGTGCCAATGAAGGATCTCTCTCACTTACTCTCTAGATTGAATATCAAGTTCCCTACCTTTAATGGACAAGCTTATGAGGATGTTGATGATCATGTGAGGAGATTCATCTCCTTATGACGTGGATGAGGTCTGCAGAATAGAGAAGATGCAATGTTGGTACTCTTCCCATCCATGTTGGAAGGCCTTGTAGAAAAATGGTATAGTCAATATGCAGATGGGCATTTTGCTACATGCGAGGCTCTGAAGATGGCGTTCTCACAGACATTTCAACCAAGTGACTCCTCGAAAAGAGCTCTAGTTCAGCTAGAGAACCTAAGGCTAAGATCACGTGAATCCTTTCACCAACTTCACACTAGGACAAAAGTACTTGTTGCATGTCTACCACATGCTCCAGGTATACATATTGTAGAGTATAAGCTAAATTCCACTCCTGCATACATTGGCGATAATTTCTCAAGTAAGAGGAGTCCTGAAGCACTTGTTCAAGAAGTAAATCTAGGAGATGAAGAGAACCCTCAAGTAGTCCACTAGGCCTCTTGGTGGTGGCATTATCCCCTTTACTGCAGAAGGTAACTTCTTTACTTTTTGCTTATAAAAATGTCTTCGTATGGTCCTAAAAGAACTAACAGGGATATTAGAGGAGCTTGGATTACACCGAATACCCCTAGTTGAGGGAGCCGTGCCTGCAAGAAGTAGGCCATATCGATTCAATCCAAAGTATGCAGAGGCGTTAAAGTTGGAAATTACAAAACTAGAAGAAGCAAGTATAATTGTTATAGTAGAATTTTTCCAGGTGGCTTTCTTCTATGGTTATTGTACCCAAGAAAAATAGTGGAAAAATAATACTTTGCATGATTTTCATGCCTTGAATAAGGTAACTGTTCAAGACGGATTTCCTCAGCCCTTCACAGGTAGCCGAACACACTTTGTATAGCTTCCTTGATGGTTTCACTGGCTACAATCAGATAGTGATCCATCCTGATGATAAGGACAAAACAACCTTTATTACTCCATGGGGCACTTATGTCTATACCCGCATGGCTTTTGGCTTGAAAAATGCACCAGCTTCAATTAATAGAACAATGTATCTGATATTGGGCAAGTGGTTAACAACCTTTCTCCGCATTTTCATAGATGACTTTTCAGTGTTTTCAGGCATAGATGGGAGAGCAGCAGTTCAAGATTTCCATGATCATTTGGAAAATCGAAAGGAAATTTTAAGCAATGTCTTAGAACAGCTTTGAAGTTAAATCCTACTAAATGTCACTTTTTTGCCACTAAAGGCACTCTTCTTGGTCACATAGTATCTATTGAAGGGATAACGGATGACCCAACAAAGGTTACTGCTATCCTTTCCATGCCTATTCCACAGACCCCAAAGGAAGTGCAAAGTTTCTTGGGCCACGCAGTATACCATAGAATATATATACAAATGTATTTAGAAATAGCTAAGCCCTTGTCAAGGCTTACCAGTAAAAACGTTTCTTTCTCATGGAGTCCTGAAGCTGAGAAAGCATTTTGTGAACTAAAACTGAGGCTATGTATTGCTCCACTTTTAAGTGTTCCTAATTGGTCATTGGAGTTTCATATGCATATAGATGCCAGTCTTCATGTTGTTGGTGCAGTTTTGGCTCAACCATCATCATACAAGGTTGATAGACCTATCTCGTATGCTAGTAGACTACTTACCAAGGCAGAAAGGAACTACAGTACAACCAAAAGGGAAGGTTTGGCTATTGTACTTGTTCTTCAAAAGTTTTGGCATTACCTTCTAGGTGTGCATTTTATAGTCATATCTGACCACCAGCCTTTGAAGTACTTGATTAACAAGCCTAGAGTGGTTGGAAGGGTTTGGCAATGGTTACTCCTGTTTCAAGAATTCAACTTTGATATTCATATTAAGCCAGGAAGAGAGAACTACGTGGCACATCAAGTATCCAGGACCGCAATGAGTGAGAAGGTAATAGGTATTAATGATGAATTGGTGGATAGTAATCTCTTCCTAGTAGCAACTTTGGCTGGTTGGTATGATGGAATTCTCCATTTTCTCACTATTGGAAAATTCCCAAAACACTTAATACCTATACAAAAGAGAAGATTACTCCTTAAAGCCAAAGTCTACTCACTTATAAATGGAAATTTATGTAGACATTGTCGAGATGGTATCTTGAGAAAGTGCATTTATCCAGAGGAGGTAAACCTTTTGCTTGAGGTAGCACACAGTGAAGGGCATCGAAAGGGGGAGGATTTGGCTCACAGAATCATCCACAAAGGACTATGGTGGCCTCATATCTATCGGGATGCAATGAAGTTTGCTAAAGAATGCCACATCTTCCAGAGATGTGCTCCTAGGCCAACCAGTTTAATTTCCAACCATTAGTCATATCTACAGGATGGCTCCCATTCGAACAATGGGGTCTTGATTCATAGGACCAATTAGTCCAACTAATCAACCTAGGGGTAAGAAGTATGTTTTGATGGCCACATGTTATGCAACTAAATGGATAGAGGCTGAAGCTACTGTGCACTGCATGGCCTTAACAATAGCTAAGTTTTTGTATAAACGTATTTTCTCAAGATTTGGTTGCCCACTGGAAATCACTAATGATAGGAATACATTTTGTAAATTGATTGCTGCAATTTATATTTGACATGTACAAGGTTTTTCATAACACGTCTTCTGCCTACTATCCAAGGGCAAATGGCCAAGCAGAAAGCTCCAACAAGATTTTGATTGGGTTGCTACGCAAACTATCTTTTGATCATCAAAGCTTTTGGCCACAAGCATTGATCGGTGCTATTTGGGCTTTCAAAACTACAAGAAGAGGCATCACTGGTGAGAGTCCATTTCGTTTGGTGTATGGAAAAGAGGCATTGGCACCATTTGAATTCATTATCATGAAAGAAATTGGAACCAGAATCATTGGAGTTGAACCTCCCATTAGGAGATTGACGGCACTAGAAGAATACAAAGAAGGGGCTATGCAAAAACTTCAGGTAACACAAGAAGAGCGCAAAAGATTATGCGACAAATTTCTTAGGTCTAATGACGTACAGGAAGGATCCTTGGTTTTGGTGCATCAAATCCCATCAAATTCAACCAAATTGGCACCCAAATGGATGGGACCATAGAAGGTGATAAAGGTATTACCACAAGGAGTAGTGCATCTAGAGGATTTTCCGGGTGAGAGGATACCGCTGGTCAATATCTCTAGGGTGAAGAATTACCTGAATTAAGTCAAGATGGAAGAAAATAATACTCTACATAACGTAATTCACTCAGTTCATCACGAGTGCTTGTAGTTTATTTGGGTTTGATTTAATAAAAAAGAAGTTGCATCGGGAAAGTGCAAAGATTTGGTGTGGGGGTCTATGGTGCAGAGAACAATGATCTTCGCATTCACCCTCCACCCCCTCCACCCTCCACCATTACCCTCCAACCACCTCAACCCTCCTCCACCCTCCATTCACCTCCACCCCCACCGCCACCCTCCAACCCCCTCCACCCTCCTCCACCATCCATCCCCCTCCACCCTCCTCCACCCTCCATCTCCCTCCACCTCCCACCATTACCCTCCGACCCCCTCTACCCTCCTCCACCCTCCTCTCCCTCCAAGTTCCTCCATCCCGCATTCTCTCTCTCTCTCTCTCTCTCTCTCTCTCTCTCTCTCTCTCTCTCTCTCTCTCTCTCTCTCTCTCTCTCTCTCTCTCTCTCTCTCTCTCTCTCTCTCTCTCTCTCTCTCTCTCTCTCTCTCTCTCTCTCTCTCTCTCTCTCTCTCTCTCTCTCTCTCTCCCCCCCTCCCTCCCCGCAGTCCCCCCCAGCCCCTGCCCCTGCCACTCCCTCTCTTCCCCACCCGTAGCGCCCTACCCCCACCACCCTCACTTCCCCACCCGCAACCCCCTGCCCCCGCCACTCCCTCTCTTCCCTGTTGGCAGCCTCGCATCCACCCCTCCCCCCCACGCCCTCTCACTGCCCCCACACCCACCATCTCCCACCACCCCCCATGCCCTCCCACCACCCTCCCACACCCACCTCTTCCCACCACCCCCCACGCCCTCCCACCACCCCCCTACACCCACCGCCTCCCACCACCCCCGGTGCCCTCCCACTGTCCCCCACAACCACCTCTTCCCACGACCCCCCACACCCTCCCACCACCCCCCTAAACCCTCCGCCTCCCACCACCCCCCTAAACCCTCCGCCTCCCACCACCCCCACGACCTCCCACCGACCCCCCCCCACACCCACCTCTTCCCACCACCTCCACACCCACCTCTTTCCACCACCCCCCATGCCCTCCCACAACCCCCCCACACCCACCGCCTCCCATCACCCTCGACGCCCTCACCTCCACGTCCCTGCAGCCACCCCCGCATGCCCTCCCACTGCCCCCACACCCACAACCTCCCACAACCCCCCCCCCCCCCCCCCCCCCGCCCTCCCACTGCCCCCCACACCCACCTCTTCCCACCACTCCCCATGCCCTTCCACCACCCCCCACAACCTCCCACCAGCCCCCTACACCCACTGCCTCCCACCACCCCTTGCGCCCTCCCACCCCCCCCCCCCCCCCACAACCACCTCTTCCCACAACCGCCCATGCCCTCCCACAACCCCCCTACACCCACCGCCTCCCACCACTCCCCACATCCTCCCACCACCCCCCACACCCACCTCTTCCCACCACCCCCATGCCTTCCCACCGCCCCCCCACACCCACCTCTTCCCACCACCCCCGTGCGGCCTCCCACCACCCCCCCTACACCCACCACCTCCCAGCACCCCCCCTCCCACTACCCCCCATGCCCTTCCACCACCCCCTACACCCATCGCCTCCCACCTGTTGAGGAATCACTCACGAATTTGACATACAGACAGACATAAAAAGAAAAAAAAAAAAGAAAAGGCAGAATCTTCAGAAAATCAAAAGCCTTAGTTGTACAGTGTGCGAAATCAGTGCGCGGTGTGCGCATAAACAGAGTAACAGAGCAATAAACAGCGGTGTGCGCATAATGCGCACGTAACGTGAATTAAAGAATGGGAGCATGAAAGAGCACAGAAAAAGTGTATATATACACCAAGGATTAAAGGACTCAGATGATGAGGGATGCTGTTGAGAAGAGAAGGAGAGGATTACGAGAGATTGTGTATGAGTGAAGAAGAGAGTGAGAAGTTCTCAGAAGACGCCATAGATCACGTATGTACAGATGAATAACAGAAACCTGGAATATCAGGTATTCATCTGAGAGAGATGGTAATAAGAAACTACTCAGTGTAGGAGAGTTTCTACAGCTTGAGCAAGAAGAGGCCAAGCTGATTTGTACACATCTTCTCTATTAGAAAACACATGTTTATGTGGAAGCTTACGCGTTCTGTTCGCATGTGAAGAATCTGAGTTTTCCGTGTTGCAGTAGAGAGTTTGTTAACCATTAACAGTTACAGTTCGTTACTAAACGTGTCTCTCAATACTCTCTAAGTAAACGAATGTTTCGGTCAACGATATCTTAGTAAACGCATTTTCAGACAGTTATAGTTTTCTCAGAAAGCGAATTTTTTGGTAGAACAACGAAGTATATCTCGCAGTAGAATTCGAAGTTCTGTATGAGAGATAGCTCATCTTGTAGCTAGAGGTCTCTACTTTAAGCTGATCACAGTTTCCGGTGGAATGGATATGTACACACAGTACAAAGTGTAACCGAAAAGTGGCACTTCAGAACTGTGAAGTTTTCTTTAAGAGGTTCATTCAGTAAAGGAAGTTCACATATCACTTCCTTACCTCATATAACTCATTTGAAGTAATCACGAGCAGAAGCTACGTTCATTTCGGTGATATTTCGGTAAATTTTCGATGACGTCCCAGTGACAGTCCGGTGAAGTTCCGGTGGAATTCAAGTCGCAGTTTAACACAGTTAAGCGACAGTAATCCTGCTAAGCTACTGTTGATTACAGAGGTGTTCTATATCACTCTAGCTTAGCTCTCTATTTGGCGGCATGGCAATTTCCGCAGGCCTGACAAGGTTCAAGCCTTGCCGTGACGACCATCATCAGCGATATCAGAGGAAAAGATAATCGCCAACAAGTGGTATCAGAGCAAAAAAAGGATACCAGACATCCGCAACAAGTGGTATCAGAGGAGGTTAGATCCACGAGCGGCATCAGAGCCAAAAGACTCTCAAAGGCAACCTAAAGCAAGCAAGAAGATCATGGCAGATCATGTCCAAATTGATAAGCTAGACAGAGATAATTATCCCGCGTGGGTAATGCGTATGGAAGCCTTACTTATGAGTAAGGACTTAATGATGTACATGACCGGAGAAGAAAGAAAGCCGACCTTCGAAGATGATAGCCAACCGGAAAAAGAAGAGTTAGAAGCTTTGAAGTTGTGGCAGAAGAAAGATGCAACGGCAAGAGCCTACATTTACAACACTGTTTCAGATCATCTACTACCGCGCATTAGAGGTCTGGAGAAAGCCGAAGACATATGGAGCGCATTGGAAGAACACTTCCAAAATACTACGAAAGCTAGAAAGGTTAGCTTATGGTCCGATTTCACAACGTTCAAAAAGAAGCCAAGTCAAAGCATTAGTGACTACGTCACTAAAATGAAGGATCTAGCAGATAGTCTTGGATCCATAAATGAAGCTGTCGAAAATCACAGATTGATAGCGCAACTGCTAACAGGTTTGAGAGGAGATGAAAGGTGGAAACCTTTTGTACTTTCAACTGAACTTTCTTTAAATCATTTTGTGCCAGATTTAAATCAGTTGCTTGGATTGATGCTCACATATGAGCAAGATCTGAAAGGAGATGGAGATAAAGGAAAAAGCTCTGCAATGTACATGAAGAACAAGAAGAAAGACAAAGGTAAGCCAAAAGATGAAGAAGAGTCGAGCGCTCATGCTTATTATGCTAGAGGTAAAGGCTCCGGCAAAGCAAGAGGATTTGGAAGAGGAAGAAGTAGTCAGAATACCAACAAGAAAGCTTGTTGGATTTGTGGACTAAGTAATCATCTGGCGCATGACTGTTGACACAACCAACAAGGATCAAATCAAAATAAAAACAGTAATAACAGAGGCAGAAGCGGAAGATATCAAGGTAACTTCCAAAAGGGTAGACAGAATCAAAGAGGAGGCTATGGTAGAGGTGGAACAAGAAGTTGGGGACAGAGCCAATCCTACAACACCACCTATAACAACTACGCAAATGACACACAGAATGAAAGTCATACATCATTGATGATGAACTCAATCAGCACATCTGATAACGAGGATCTAAAGGTATTTTACATTGACTCTGGATGTTCTAATCACCTGTCAGGAAACATAGAACTGATGTCAGAACTGGAAAAAGGAAGTTCGAGTCACACTGTTCAAACAGGTGACAATACAAGACATAGCGTACACTCAATTGGAAAGGTGAAATGTAAGAGTGGAGCACATTTGCTAACCAATGTTTTGTATGTTCCAACAATACCAAAAAATCTGATTAGTGTGGGACAGATAGTTGAGAAAGGTTTCTAGGTTAGATTTACAAACAAAGGAGTATTTGTAGAAGATCTTGAGAACGGATATAGTCAGATCGTCTCTGGTAAGAAAGAAGGAAGACTCTTTACTTTAAGAGTACAAGGGAACATTGGCCAAGCGTTGCTCACATATGATGAAAAGGTGATTACAGAACTTGATCTATGGCACAAGAGATTAGGTCATTTCAATGAAAAAGGAATCAAAGCTATGATAGCAAATCAGTCTGTACTGGGATTACCGAACGTACAGAACCAACATATGATTCACAAATGTGAAGCTTGTCAGATGGGAAAAGCCCACAGGTTACCTTTCCAGAAGAAAGGATTCAAACATGATGGTGTGCTAGAACTCATACATACAGATGTATGGGGACCGACAAAAGAAGGATCAATCAGCGGATCAAGGTATTATGTCCTTTTCATTGATGATGCAACAAGATGGATAACTCTTTATGTTTTGAAAGAGAAATCAGAAGTGTTTGGAGCTTTCAAACATTTTCATGCATATGCTGAAAGACTCACAGGTCGAAAGCTTAAAAGACTGAGGTCTGATGGAGGGGGAGAATACTTCTCCCGAGAGTTCAATGATTACCTTTGGAATGCAGGTATCAAGAGAGAAATAACTTGTAGGTATACACCACAACAAAACGGTGTAGCAGAAAGAAGGAACCGAACTCTAGTCAATTTTGCACGAGCTATGCTGAAAGAAAAGAATTGTCTAGATTATCTTTGGGCTGAAGCCGTAAATACAGCTACATACTTGGTAAACAGATTACCATGTACAGCGTTAGAAGGAATGACCCCTTATGAAGCCTGGTGGGGAAAGAAGCCAACACTTGATCATTGTAAAGAGTTTGGATCAGTCGCTTATGCCTATATACCATCTCCACTGAGACATAAGCTTGAACCAAAAGCAGAGAAATATGTGTTTGTCGGATATGATGAAAAGCAGATGGGTTACAGGTTATGGAATCCTCTAACCAAACAATTTACTGTTTCCAAAGATGTAACATTTGATGAACAGAAAAGCTCATATGCAGATCAGAGTCATACAACTGAAGAATTTGAAGAAGAGATAAAAAGAAAAGAGAAAGGTAAATCAATCATGCAGGTGAATAAAGATGAAGATTATACGCAGGCAAGTACGTCCAGAACCGGATCAGGAATGAGAAACAAAGATGAATACGTGTATTCAGATACACACGAAGAATACGAGCTAAGGAGGTCAAACAGAGTAAGGAGACAACCTGAAAGGTACTCGTATGATACATCGTATATAACTCAGAAAGATTATGCATACATGGTCAAAGATGATGAAGAACCTCAGAGCTATGCTGAAGCTAAGGGAAAGAAGCAATGGGAAGAAGCAATGAAAGAAGAATTCAGCACACTGGAAGAGAACAAGACTTGGCAACTTGTTTCGAAACCAAATGGTAAGAAAGTAATCGAAAATAAATGGGTTTTCAAAGTTAAGAAACTTGCAGATGGAAGGATAGCCAGACATAAAGCGAGACTGGTTATCAAGGGCTATGCTCAGACGCATGGCATAGACTATGACGAGACATTTAGTCCGATGGCAAAGATGTCAACCATAAGGACAGTGATTGCTATAGCAGCATCAAAAGGATGGAAGCTAAGTCAACTAGATATGAAGAATGCATTTCTGAACGGATATATATCAGAGGAAGTTTACATGGAACAACCGGAAGGGTTTGTAAGTTCCAGATACCCAAACTTTGTTTGCAGATTAAAGAAAGCACTTTACGGACTGAAGCAAGCTCCAAGAGCTTGGAACTACAGACTTGTGAAGTATCTCAATGAACTTGGATACCAAAGTTCGAAGGCAGATGCAAGTCTACTCATCAAAAGAACAGAAGAAGGAATGATCTACATTTGCATTTATGTAGACGACATAATAATCACAGGTACCTCAGATGCAGGAATCATAGAGGTAAAGAAACTGCTCGAAAAGGAATTCAAAATCAGTGATCTGGGAAAGTTATCATACTTTCTAGGTATGGAAATTACATATACAGATCATGGTGTATATGTTACGCAAAAAGGGTATCTCCTAAACTTACAGAAGAAGTTTAATATGGAGAATTGCAAAGAAGCTTCAACGCCGCTTGAAGTAAATCATAAACTCAGTAAATATGATGGAACAGAGTTCAAAGATATGAAGAAGTATCATTGTTAGTAGGAAGCTTAATTTACGCTACGCTAACAAGACCGGATCTCAGCTATTCGGTGGGAGTTCTTTCACAGTTTATGCATTGTCCAACAGATCAACATTGGGTTGCAGGACAAAGAGTTCTTAGATATATCAAAGGAACTATAAAGGAAGGATTATCTTATCCTTTTACATCAGATATAAAGCTGAGAGCATTCAGTGACTGGGCAGGAAGTCAAGATGACAGAAGATCGACACATGGGTATATGCTATACCTAGGAGATAAGCTAGTAAGCTGGTGTTCAAAGAAACAGCATATAGTAGCTTTATCGTCAACAGAAGCAGAATATAAAGGATTAGTAGAAACCGTGAAAGAAGTAATATGGATGCAGACCTTGCTCAAAAGCATGGGGATTGATCAAGGTATACCAATTACACATGGAGACAATATGAGCTCATTGTATCTTGCAGCGAATCCGGTATTTCACGCAAGAACAAAACACATAGAAATTCAGTATCACTTACTAAGGGAAAAGGTCATGGAGAAGGAGATAGAAATAGTCTACACTCCTACGAAAGATCAGATAGCAGATATCTTGACAAAAAGCTTGGATGGAACAAAGACAAGCAGATTCAAAGAAATGGCAGGAATAAAAGAAAGAAAGATATATGAAAGATCGAAAGAGGTCAAATTAGTGATTGAGGGGGAGCTGTTGAGGAATCACTCACGAATTTGACATACAGACAGACATAAAAAGAAAAAAAAAAAAGAAAAGGCAGAATCTTCAAAAAATCAAAAGCCTCAGTTGTACAGTGTGCGAAATCAGTGCGCGGTGTGCGCATAAACAGAGTAACAGAGCAATAAACAGCGGTGTGCGCATAATGCGCGTGTAACGTGAATTAAAGAATGGGAGCGTGAAAGAGCGCAGAAAAAGTGTATATATACACCAAGGATTAAAGGACTCGGATAATGAGGGATGCTACTGAGAAGAGAAGGAGAGGATTACGAGAGATCGTGTATGAGTGAAGAAGAGAGTGAGAAGTTCTCAGAAGACGCCATAGATCGCGTATGTACAGATGAATAACAGAAACCTGGAATATCAAGTATTCATCTGAGAGAGATGGTAATAAGAAACTACTCAATGTAGGAGAGTTTCTACAGCTTGAGCAAGAAGAGGCCAAGCTGATTTGTACACATCTTCTCTATTAGAAAACACATGTTTATGTGGAAGCTTGCGCGTTCTATTCGCATGTGAAGAATCTGGGGACTTACGAAAAATGGAATTGTTTCGATAAACAAGAAATACATTCAAAGATAGATGGATAGGTAGGTAGGTAGATACCGAGAGAGAGAGAGAGAGAGAGAGAGTGAGAGAGATAGAGAGAGAGAGAGAAAGAGATCACTTATATTTCTAGCATGAGTTCACCAATAGTACACGATGGATAACGAGCACACATAGACAAATTCATCGAGAGAGAGGGAAAGAGAACATGGTAGAGAGAGAGAGAGAGATGGTATGATAGTTAAGCAACCAACTAAGGACATTAATAGAAATTTCTTCTACTAAAAACACCAATAACAATATCAAAAGAGCTAGCAAAGGAAGCTTGATAACTTGATCTAGAATGTCAGAAAGGATATCATACTTATTTTAGAAGAAGACATCCACAAAGGAAAACAACCAACTAAGATACAATGGAAATTCCCCCTTAAGGGTGAAATCCTAGGTCAGGACCGCTCTACCTTGAGGAAAATAGAATATGAGAGAAAGAACAAAAAGAGGGATCAAAGAACCTAACCTCCAGTAATGATAATCAAATTTTTCAAGGTTATAGAGTTGTGTGAACACCCCTCAAGAGAAGATGGTGTTGACCAGTGGAGCCATGAAAGATCAAAATTGTCATTGAGGAACTTCAAAACAGATTGAAACGTATTTTGGTGTCTTATGTCTAGCTCTCCATTGCACACCCACGGGGAAATGACAACTCGGCTATCGGCATAGAAAATAACCTTCGAGTATTGTGTTTGGCCTGAATCTATGTGGTCCTAGCATAGCATAGCTGCATTACTAGTGAGCTCTCCAAAAAATCAAACGGATGCTGAGATTCAAAGAAGAAATTCAAAGAAATAATCTATAGTTATATTTTAAACGTTTGTGGTCAAGAAAGGGTGATAAACGTACTAAAGATATGTGTGGCCTCCTCAAGAAGAAGCAATCCAAGGAATCGATCCCTCTTTTGATGGATATCCATTAGGAGTGCAAGACAGATGAAGATAATTGTACATTGATTGTCACTCATTTTACCCAGCTTTTACAGATAAATGACCCAACAATGGATATGAGTTAGAGTTCTTTACGTGCATAGAAAATAACCTTCGAGTATTGTGTTTGGCCTGAATCTATGTGGTCCTAGCGTTGCTCACTTCTATTATGAGTTTCAAAGTGTGCTCCTCTTATTATCTTAGAATTAATACAATGACGAGACGAGAAACTCAAAAGCTCACTTGAAGTTAAGTTTGGTAAAAACAAGTTACTCCACGATAACGTTATGTTTATCAGCTGGTACAGGCTTGTCTTTCCTCTCTTTCCTCATGAAGTCCAAATTACTTGAGAACAGTTCTCTCAAGAATATTGCACGACGTTGACGAATTGGCTACTGTACGACAACGTTCTGGGAATACTTTATCTTGATTCTGGATCTAGAGCGAAACCGTGGCAAGGTTTACTACCCTATACATTTTCATACCATCAAAAAGAAGAGATCTACTAAATAGAAACACATCTGATCACAAGACTTTGGATCGCTCTTTAAATGTTCGAATGAGTGCCCCAAAAGCACATCACCCATATTTGTAGCATCAACTTGCCGAAAATGGAATAGTTTTGATGAACAAGAAACACGTTCAAAGGTAGATAGATAGGTAGGTAGGTAGAGAGAGAGAGAGAAAGAGAGAGAGAGAAGGAAATGGATACCGAAACGTATCCAGACGTCTTCTTGTACCCCCTTATCTAACAATTCTCCCACCCCGTTTAAACACCACCCTTGTAATAATTCACCCTCAACTGAACCTTGTATGAATTCATACACCAAAACCCCACATCATGCATAATAAAAGCTCATCAAGAAATGTATGCATAATCTGACAATGTAGGTGTCTAGAAACCTGCATTAGTTTTGCAAAAAATCATTGCATCAATCACTTCACGACACTTGGCTACATGGGTTACACATCGGTTATGGAAAGGGATTGCGGTCTCACCTTAATGGGATCATAATTAATTTCCATACTAATGTGCTAATCTTTTGTAGCAGATCTTTTTCCATTAGCTCGTCAGTCATCATGCAAACCGAAGAAGGACCATCAGAAGCTGGCCCAAGCACACCAATGGCCAATATTGGAGAATTACTCGCGGAATCTCATCCGACGATGCAACCACCAGAGTTTCAAGGTTTTCCAGGACCCATGCCAATAGACGATCCTCCTAGAGGATATACTGAGAAGATTCATCGTAATTCTCACTGGTTTCAAGGCCTAGCAGGACCATTAGCAGACGCTGATTTCATATTTGAGGCCAATTTGGCATTTGATTTTCGCACATGGGCCAAGTACCAGCTCTTTTCAAGAGAATTTGAAGGACTACAGAATACACAAGATTTAACGCACGTTTGGGCACGAGCGGGATTTATAGAATATTTTAGTGACCCTCTACCTAAACCCGATTTTTACAGATGCTTTTACTTAGTAACCACCTTGACGGCTTCAGAAAATAAGGATCTACTCGGCACATTTTTGTTACCATCCTTGGTAAATGACCCTCCATTCAGAAGGTTTTATTTGTCTAAAGATTTAATTCGCGCAGCTCTCAAAATACATGGAACACACACTCCGACGGAGCGAGAACGGCTAGTTCCAGAGCCGATGAAACGTGGTGATGTAACTAAGTGGGAGGATATTTCAGCTATAACCCCTGAGCTCTCCAAGCCATTGCGAATATGCATGCAGCATTTTGCTTTCCCAGCTCAGGATCGTTTTACAATGCCCCACAAAAGAATCTGTTTTGGCTTATACTTAGCATGTACTGGACCCCAGACGGTTGATCTAGCTAGCTTGATAATTGATCAGCTCTATTTAGCACAACATAGGTGGGAGCGAAAGAAGGTCATCAATGGATGCTGCACGCTTACAAGAATTATATATATGTGCTTGGCATATGACCTTCCGATCGAACGTGCATTGACAATTGAGGAGCTGAAAGCATTCAAAGGGACAACGAAGAAAGCAAGGAAAGCCAACAAAGGACGAGCCGGAAAGTGGATGAGAGGCACTATCCCATGCTTACAAGTCCCAGAATCACCCTCACCACAACCATCTCCAGAGCAGTCACCGACAGAAGCCACTCCCATAGTACAACCTATTCGTATCAGATTATCAAGACCAGTTGTAACGGTGTCGTCGGGGTTCATGGAAAGGAGAGGAAGATATTAAGTTTAGCATGCACTTAAGTTGTTTTGAGCAACTGATGGCTAGGTATGTTGTAGGGATTATGTCATAGAAGAGATCAAGGTGACGCATGGTGTCCTAGTAAGAAGATTCACTCAGAGTCTTATTCAACATTATTGATTCTATACTAGAGCTTTACTCTTTCCGAGTGCTACAATGGGAATTCCACTTGTTCATACATCACTCTCTAAGGAATTTTTATGCTAGGTTTTGACATTCAATTATGTTTTTAGGAAGGACTGATCTTTTCAAAGCTCTTCCATTGAGGATACAAAAAAATAACATGAACCTTTTGTTATAGGATCCCGAGAGGCTGAAAAAGCACATTAACTTTGTCAGCAACAGAGGACCACAATGAAAAGTCATCTCATATAAAATACTTCATACTAAATGAATTTGTTTTCTCAGAGACATCCAATAGTTTTACACATAAAAAAAAAAACTTCGATTCAGTTTTTGATACCTCTTATATGTATAGACAAGACATATTTCCACGTAAACTTTGATGATCTAGTATTGAGAAAGAAATTATGGAAGTAAATTCGAATAGGCATACATACCTTCATTATTATCTGTGCCCAAAGACATATCTTCATCAAAGACCTGAAACAATTCTAGGCCAGCTATGATAGAACTGAATTTGGAACCTTTTTGTTTTGTAAACACAAAGCTAGCAGGACCTGCACTACCATATACATAGGGAAGATAGAATAGGCAATGTATGCCCTGTTACGTGTGTTGTTGCTAAGCTTGTAAAGATCTATCACCAATGAACCAAAAAGGCTGCTTCCATTCAAAACCTCTAATATAAAGCGGCTTCACACTCGCCTTCTTTAAATAATAGCTATAATGTTCATCTCAGCCTCTGCATGAATCAGATGTGTTGTTTCATTCCCCATTACCTTCAACTACAGCCACATGGATATGTTGCAACTGCACCCTCTGCTACAGAAACTGGTCTCCAGATATCTTCTTCAGCTACTTTGTTCATTTCCAGCCTAAACTATATACATTCCTATGTCGAGGAGTTCATGGAAAGGAGGGAAAAATGAAAGTGGTTTTCTTCATAGACTAGATGCCATCATGTGCTTCAACTTTGAAGGGTTCTTTCACCACAATACGATTCACAACGTTGGTTGCAGAAACTATATACCTGGATTCTTCACGTACATTCTTTTTTTATCATCACTTTATAGACGTTCGGGAGCTGCTGAAAAGCTGCAAGTTCCTTACCTACCATCCATAGACTTCGGAAATCACATCACTCAGTTAAGTAAGCATACTCTCTGAGTCAGTAAAAAGGCACTCTATATTGTTTCTGGGGACTTAGATCTCCCGCATACATTATTAAAGAGAGCACATGTTTCCCAAATATGATAGGCCACTGCTATTTGTAGTGAGCACAAATATCTGCAATATATATACGCTTGCTACACATGAAAGGATCATGGAATGAGAATTGCAGCCAGTCTCATCAATTTGAAGAACAATGCCAAACAAATGGATATAAGTCGAACATAGTTAAACAATAGCCCTTTGAAATCAAACAGAGAAAATAAACAAAAACAGAATATCTGGCCATTTACCACTCAAAAATAACTGTGTTTCAACACTGCGCAGTAACCCTTTCCATTTAGGCACGTGTGAATGCAGACAAGACAGCCATATGAACTATCGCTGAAGACATCCCAGGCTGTACCTTTTTAAGTCACAAATCAATAGAGCAACCGCAAGAACATGCCTTGGATGAAACAATCTCAACATATATAAGCATTGGAAGCGCATTTCTGGCTAACATACCATCTCTTCTGCAAACTAATGCCCCAAAGCAATACCCGTCTCACAGAACCCCCTGGCATTATGCTACTCATTTACAGGAGTGAAATTTGGATAGATAGCGTGATACAGCTCCAAAGTTCATTAGCAATCTTTTTGTTCTCAACCACTCCACCAGGAATTGACTAGCATCTCGGCAACAAGTAGTCTCAAAGCACTGAGTGGGCAAAAACTACTTCCTATGAAGCACTCCCCGAAATTATGCTACTCACAAGAGTGGAGCTTGAAAGTTCATTTGTTACACAAAAAAATTAACCAGAATCTCGGTGAAAATTCATCCTCTCGCAAACTATGCAAGTTGCAACTAGTCAAAGAACTTACACATTTATTACAAACAACTCTCAAGGAATGTAAACTGGCAGTGCCAAGACAACTTGATTGCTTGAACATAAAATCTCACTGCTTGACATGACAACAGCATGCCCATCCCATACTTTGAGTACTTACACAATGATCAGAACGTCTCTCAGAGGACAAATAGTAGTGCTGAAATAACCTGACTGATTGATTGTCATTGCTCGACATTATTGAAACCAGTACACTAGTCCCTCGGCGCGAAGTAATAGGCAGAGCCAAGCACCGATCTGCTCTTCCACAGAGTCGAACAACATGAAATTGAAACGACATGAAATCTACATATCTTACCAAGCACCGATGTGCTCAGCCGCAGAGTTCAGATGTTCCTCCATCCAAGCTCTCCAAATCGTTGTTTATGCGATGATAGTATAATGCAGAGCAAGACAATTCGTGTCAAATTGCAGCGAAATGGAACCCTTGATTAGTATCCTGAGATTTGGCACCGATTTACAGCGATTCCCAAGGGTCCTTGCATGCTTGCCAAATTGACTGAAATTGATGATGAGATATTGAAGCTTGGGCCACAGCATCATTCAAGCACTCTTGTAGATGAGCCTCCCAAAAACGTTGTCTCCAATCTGTTGTAGCCTCTTCGACATGCAGATTCAAAAGCTCGACTTATCATATCATAAAACGACCGCTTTGCAACCTTAGTTTCTACGAACTGGGATTCTGCACTTTTCCATTGCCAACGTGAGATTGAAATCAGGTTTTTCCTGAAGTAGCTCTCCCCGCCTCTCATAACATCTTATTTTGACTTCAATACTTGTCCAGAACTATCATGACTGTAACTCTTAGCAGTCCTCACTCATATTTCAGCGCCGAAAGCATGTTCCAATCTTTTACTCAAGTCATACTCTTGCAATATATCAATGATTCCGACATAAAGTACCACAGCTTGTGCATCCGTATAATCAGACTGCAGAAACTTCTCAGAAGATCGATGAAGCATTTTTGCTATGTATTGAATACCTTGTCCAACTGTTGCACGACATATGTGATCAATGGAGCTCTCTTGCTTTAGACGTAAGTTTCTGCTCCCCTCCTTTGTAAGGATGCGTTGCTTAAAATACGCTTCCTTTCTTCCACTCTTGTATGTCATGCCTATCCCCCGGGAGCTGCCAGCGACCGCCTAAAAAAACTCTACTTCCTCTTTTTCTCCGACCTTCAGCAGACGCCTTCCTTCATGCCAGCCCCAGAAAGTGGAGACCTCGCCACGTTCTCTTCTACGTGGCTCGATTCTTAGAAGTCTCGGGCCACGGCCACGGTGCCGCCTTTCTGAAACCAATCTTCAAATAATTTGAGGTTTTAATTTTGGGAAAGGTGCCATGTGACATGCAGAGTGATAAAGCCTTCATATCATATACAAACTTTCCAACGAACTTTGCAATGCAATCTGCCTTCAACGAAGCTTTAAAATAGTATCTCCTACTTGACTATCAATCTTTAAATTCGAATCCTGACGACATCCACCCCCTCTGAACCTGTACATCCTCCGGATGTACCACCATCGATCTCGGTATCTGCAAATCATTATGAAAATTCAAGTGCATGGGTTAAAACAAATGTGCCTATGCACGGCCATGTAATGAGCCCTACATATGCATACTCTAAGTGCATAAAAACAGCATGGTGCAAATAGGGGAGGTATCAGGCATTCGGTGTTGAGGATTTACACTCAATTTTCATCATGGATATACAATTCAATACAAGTGCAATCACTCGTGCAACTATGGGTTTTAAACAAAATATCACTCGTGCTCTTTACATTTCATTTATGCATGTTTTAGGTGCATGAAGAGAAACAAAATGGTGTGAAAAATCGAGGGTTTTATGGTATCTAAACAACGCTCACATCACTCACAACTCCACTCTCTTACAAATGCAATCACTCTCCCTTACTGAGAACTATTCTCTCTTATCATTCAAAACTTGCTTTATTATTTTTCAATGATATTTACCTATCTAATTGTGCAGGTGGACGTGCTTCTACGGAATTTCAAAGACGTGGTTTCTATATATTTTTACATGCATATTTGGCATGCAATGCATCTCAAAGATGGTGCAAAGAAAAGATCAGGGTTAAAGCACGATAGCTAATGAAAAAGATTTTCACGGCTTTGTTCTTTAGTCATCATCTCCGTTGGCTTCGCTTGATCATTCCTGCACTCATAGAAACTAAACAAATCATGAGAAACATCACATCAAAATGACATTATATACATATGCAGTCCATGAAAGAACTTCAAAAACCATTTGCAATAAAACATAAGCATGCAACTCGAAAGTGGTTGCCTCTATACAATCTCTCAAAACTCTAGATCTTCGATTAGCTCCTTATCAACACATGTTCTCAAAACTGCATAAGAGAAATTAGTAGCATCACATTCAAGAATCACATATTAAAAAACTTCATTTATTTGAACATTAAAAATATCTATTTGAATTATTTTGACTTCAAACCACTCATCCAACATGCATTCATTATCATAGGTGTTCCCACTTTAATTTCTTGCATTTTTAGTTTTATTTGGTTTCTTCTATCTATCTTAAGATTAAAGCAAAAAACACAAGTTATATACATTTTTATTTACAAATTTCCTTTTGGTATTATTAATTCTCATTTATTAGGGTTTCTCCCTTCAGACCCATCTCCCTTGATATATGATCACCAAAGAAACTGTGCTTGAAAAGAAGCCATCTCTGAACTGCATCAATCCGTGAATCATTTTTAAAAAGATTAGATATGTGGACAAGCCATTTCATTTGCTCGTCCATTCCTTGTAGGCTTGACTGGCATAGATAGCTCTTAGAAAATTCAAACATCCATGTTTCAATCGTTTGGGCATAGTCTCCTTTATTCATGATCCTCTCATGTGAGGTTACTCTCGATGAGTCAAACACACATGAATATAGAGTGTTGATTTTTAATATGCTTAAATCATCTTTAAAATTTCCGTGCAAGCATGGATTTTGATTCATTTCATGCTTAGGATCATTTGAGGAAATATCTTCAATTGCATCATTTCGAATATATTCTTCATCTTCATCGAAATAAACGTATTGATTAGATTCATTCAATTCCTTCATCAAGTAGAAGTGAGCATCATGCTCAGATGATATTACATAATCATTTTTATCTTCCAATCTATCACGATTCCTTTCTACTTGAGTCCCATTAATTATGGTATCTGCTTCTTGTTCTAGTCTTTCCAGGAACTCTTCATCATTGTCTTTGTTATGTTCCCAGAATATTTCTCCCTCAATGTGAATGGAATCCATATCCTCATAATCAAGAAAATCTTGATCTTCAATTTCTTCATCCAAAATGTCATCACAGGATTCTACATCTATCTCCATCAATTCTTTCTCGTTCTCTTCAGAGGATGTACTTAGTCCACCTTCTTCAAGCATTGATTCTTCAATCACTGATTCTTGCTCAAGAATCTCATCATGTATGAGAATCTCAACATACGCATCCAAATCAACTTGAGCTTCATCGTTGCAATCGTTCGACTCAATAGTTTTACATTGGATATCCTTCAATGCTATACACGCATCTGATTTATCATATGTCACAATAAACATTTCATCTGCCACTTTATGCTCAATTTCTTCAACGTGTGGACTCAACTCAACATGATTAATTTTGACATACATATCAGTATTTAGAGGAATGATCAATGGTATTTTCCCATCCTCCTCATGTTTATTCATATTTCTCTCTTCATGGAGTGTGGCATCATTTACATACATATCATTATTTTGAACTCCATCCAACTTATCCTCTTTTTTATGTGTAGGATCTTTGTCCAATGTGACATCGCTCAAAAGAATATCAGTATCTTGATCTTGATCTAGACTATCGGTAGGATTAGGATCATGCTTATCACCATCGCCATACACATCACTATCCAGAGGACCTATCATTTGTACATCCTCTAGATTAGCATCATACTCATCTTCGTCATCACACATTTCAACCTCTAGAGGACTCATTATTTGCATGTCCTCCTTCATATAAGTAAGTTCGTTTTCTTGCATCTCTGTATGCATGTATAATGTGGATTCCTGCATATCCACCTTCTTACCCATCGGATCTTCTATTGACAGGTCCTTAGATTCAACATCATGTTCCATGGGAGTTCCTTCATGTAATTCAGTCATTAGATCAGAAGTTCTATCCGAATCTTGTTTTAGAAGGGAATCATCACCATCAAGTGACATCCAATCATACTCCACATCTTGCCCGATGTCATCATGTAAGGATGCATCTCGAGCTCGATCTTCAGACATATTTATTAGGTTCTCTATTTGTATCTCATCTTTTATCTCCATTTGGTCACCTATGAGCCTTCTAGATATCTCTATCTCTTTGTTTGCATCTTGATATGTTTCTTGATTTGTTTGATTATCTTTTATTCGATGTGAGGAGTTTATCGGAGTAGAGGAAGCTTCATCTTGATTTCTTGTTGGGTTTTGTTGGTTTTTGTTTTGTTTAATGTTTGTTGTTTGTTTGATTTGATGTTGGTTTAGTTTGGTTTGATTTTGATTAGCTTCCACTTGCTCTTTTGATCCTCCCATCTTCGGACTTTGTCCACTTATGGCACCTAAAGATATAATCATTGTAAAGAAGTCTAGGGGCTCTTGGCACCTTGTAACCTTTGAGGTTACATCAATCGCACTTTTAGAAGTTTCTTCATATTTCTCATCATCACTATGGATATCAAGCCCATGCATATCTACTTCATGCCCAAATGGGGTTTCTACAACCTCATGGACTTGAACATTATCCACGATTGGTAAAATGCTTGGAACATGGTTATAATTTTCATCTGTTTGAAGATCTGTTCTCCAATCATTTAAAAATTTCTCTATTGTTTGTTGTTTCTTTACGTATTTCATCACAGCTTCATGGACGAGCATCCAATCCTCTGTGAGTCCTGAGTCGGAGTCTATATCTTGTAGAAGTGGAATTAACTCCTCTCGGGCATTAACATCGATTGTTCGAAGAAACAATGAAACCCTTTCATGACATGCACCTCTTATCGTGCTCAGAAAGATCATCATATTGTCGCTCAAACTCTTCTTTGATCTCAAGAATTGGTTGGTCTTTGGGCATATGAACCCACCTCAGGAAAGATCTACGAGTTACTTTATCAAGATCCTCTAGCATAAACTGCTTGAGGAGTGTCGCTTTGTATTGGGACCATGTCGTTTGATTTATTCGCATTATTTGGTCTCGCATGTCGTATCCCGACACATAGATAAAGTTTTCACATAATTCTTTTTCCGTCATCGGACTTAATCCAACACCTAGATATTTGGCCTCGAGTTCATATTCTTTGCAGAACTTTGAGACATTCTTTCCATTGAAAAAGCCACACCGATTGACTAGACGTTCATGAAGTGATTGGATGGCTTTTTGACGCCTATCTTCTTCTTGAAAGCGTAGGAATTGAGCTAGGATCTCTTCCATTTTGATTATGCTAATCTTTGTGGCTCTATAACTCACTCACCCCCTCCTTTCACGTCGGGTTCACCAGGTATGTCGTCGGGGTTCATGGAAAGGAGAGGAAGATATTAAGTTTAGCATGCACTTAAGTTGTTTTGAGCAACTGATGGCTAGGTATGTTGTAGGGATTATGTCATAGAAGAGATCAAGGTGACGCATGGTGTCCTAGTAAGAAGATTCACTCAGAGTCTTATTCAACATTATTGATTCTATACTAGAGCTTTACTCTTTCCGAGTGCTACAATGGGAATTCCACTTGTTCATACATCACTCTCTAAGGAATTTTTATGCTAGGTTTTGACATTCAATTATGTTTTTAGGAAGGACTGATCTTTTCAAAGCTCTTCCATTGAGGATACAAAAAAATAACATGAACCTTTTGTTATAGGATCCCGAGAGGCTGAAAAAGCACATTAACTTTGTCAGCAACAGAGGACCACAATGAAAAGTCATCTCATATAAAATACTTCATACTAAATGAATTTGTTTTCTCAGAGACATCCAATATTTTTACACATAAAAAAAAAAACTTCGATTCAGTTTTTGATACCTCTTATATGTATAGACAAGACATATTTCCACGTAAACTTTGATGATCTAGTATTGAGAAAGAAATTATGGAAGTAAATTCGAATAGGCATACATACCTTCATTATTATCTGTGCCCAAAGACATATCTTCATCAAAGACCTGAAACAATTCTAGGCCAGCTATGATAGAACTGAATTTGGAACCTTTTTGTTTTGTAAACACAAAGCTAGCAGGACCTGCACTACCAATATACATAGGGAAGATAGAATAGGCAATGTATGCCCTGTTACGTGTGTTGTTGCTAAGCTTGTAAAGATCTATCACCAATGAACCAAAAAGGCTGCTTCCATTCAAAACCTCTAATATAAAGCGGCTTCACACTCGCCTTCTTTAAATAATAGCTATAATGTTCATCTCAGCCTCTGCATGAATCAGATGTGTTGTTTCATTCCCCATTACCTTCAACTACAGCCACATGGATATGTTGCAACTGCACCCTCTGCTACAGGAACTGGTCTCCAGATATCTTCTTCAGCTACTTTGTTCATTTCCAGCCTAAACTATATACATTCCTATGTCGAGGAGTTCATGGAAAGGAGGGAAAAATGAAAGTGGTTTTCTTCATAGACTAGATGACATCATGTGCTTCAACTTTGAAGGGTTCTTTCACCACAATACGATTCACAACGTTGGTTGCAGAGACTATATACCTGGATTCTTCACGTACATTCTTTTTTTATCATCACTTTATAGACGTTCGGGAGCTGCTGAAAAGCTGCAAGTTCCTTACCTACCATCCATATTGACTTCGGAAATCACATCACTCAGTTAAGTAAGCATACTCTCTGAGTCAGTAAAAAGGCACTCTATATTGTTTCTGGGGACTTAGATCTCCCGCATACATTATTAAAGAGAGCACATGTTTCCCAAATATGATAGGCCACTGCTATTTGTAGTGAGCACAAATATCTGCAATATATATACGCTTGCTACACATGAAAGGATCATGGAATGAGAATTGCAGCCAGTCTCATCAATTTGAAGAACAATGCCAAACAAATGGATATAAGTCGAACATAGTTAAACAATAGCCCTTTGAAATCAAACAGAGAAAATAAACAAAAATAGAATATCTGGCCATTTACCACTCAAAAATAACTGTGTTTCAACACTGCGCAGTAACCCTTTCCATTTAGGCACGTGTGAATGCAGACAAGACAGCCATATGAACTATCGCTGAAGACATCCCAGGCTGTACCTTTTTAAGTCACAAATCAATAGAGCAACCGCAAGAACATGCCTTGGATGAAACAATCTCAACATATATAAGCATTGGAAGCGCATTTCTGGCTAACATACCATCTCTTCTGCAAACTAATGCCCCAAAGCAATACCCGTCTCACGGAACCCCCTGGCATTATGCTACTCATTTACAGGAGTGAAATTTGGATAGATAGCGTGATACAGCTCCAAAGTTCATTAGCAATCTTTTTGTTCTCAACCACTCCACCAGGAATTGACTAGCATCTCGGCAACAAGTAGTCTCAAAGCACTGAGTGGGCAAAAACTACTTCCTATGAAGCACTCCCCGAAATTATGCTACTCACAAGAGTGGAGCTTGAAAGTTCATTTGTTACACAAAAAAATTAACCAGAATCTCGGTGAAAATTCATCCTCTCGCAAACTATGCAAGTTGCAACTAGTCAAAGAACTTACACATTTATTACAAACAACTCTCAAGGAATGTAAACTGGCAGTGCCAAGACAACTTGATTGGTTGAACATAAAATCTCACTGCTTGACATGACAACAGCATGCCCATCCCATACTTTGAGTGGACAAAGATTGACAGTACTTACACAATGATCAGAACGTCTCTCAGAGGACAAATAGTAGTGCTGAAATAACCTGACTGATTGATTGTCATTGCTCGACATTATTGAAACCAGTACAGTAGTCCCTCGGCGCGAAGTAATAGGCAGAGCCAAGCACCGATCTGCTCTTTCACAGAGTCGAACAACATGAAATTGAAACGACATGAAATCTACATATCTTACCAAGCACCGATCTGCTCAGCCGCAGAGTTCAGATGTTCCTCCATCCAAGCTCTCCAAATCGTTGTTTATGCGATGATAGTATAATGCAGAGCAAGACAATTCGTGTCAAATTGCAGCGAAATGGAACCCTTGATTAGTATCCTGAGATTTGGCACCGATTTACAGCGATTCCCAGGGGTCCTTGCATGCTTGCCAAATTGACTGAAATTGATGATGAGATATTGAAGCTTGGGCCACAGCATCATTCAAGCACTCTTGTAGATGAGCCTCCCAAAAACGTTGTCTCCAATCTGTTGTAGCCTCTTCGACATGCAGATTCAAAAGCTCGACTTATCATATCATAAAACGACCGCTTTGCAACCTTAGTTTCTACGAACTGGGATTCTGCACTTTTCCATTGCCAACGTGAGATTGAAATCAGGTTTTTCCTGAAGTAGCTCTCCCCGCCTCTCATAACATCTTATTTTGACTTCAATACTTGTCCAGAACTATCATGACTGTAACTCTTAGCAGTCCTCACTCATATTTCAGCGCCGAAAGCATGTTCCAATCTTTTACTCAAGTCATACTCTTGCAATATATCAATGATTCCGACATAAAGTACCACAGCTTGTGCATCCGTATAATCAGACTGCAGAAACTTCTCAGAAGATCGATGAAGCATTTTTGCTGTGTATTGAATACCTTGCCCAACTGTTGCACGACATATGTGATCAATGGAGCTCTCTTGCTTTAGACGTAAGTTTCTGCTCCCCTCCTTCGTAAGGATGCGTTGCTTAAAATACGCTTCCTTTCTTCCACTCTCGTATGTCATGCCTATCCCCCGGGAGCTGCCAGCGACCGCCCAAAAAAACTCTACTTCCTCTTTTTCTCCGACCTTCAGCAGACGCCTTCCTTCATGCCAGCCCCAGAAAGTGGAGACCTCGCCACGTTCTCTTCTACGTGGCTCGATTCTTAGAAGTCTCGGGCCACGGCCACGGTGCCGCCTTTCTGAAACCAATCTTCAAATAATTTGAGGTTTTAATTTTGGGAAAGGCGCCATGTGACATGCAGAGTGATAAAGCCTTCATATCATATACAAACTTTCCAACGAACTTTGCAATGCAATCTGCCTTCAACGAAGCTTTAAAATAGTATCTCCTACTTGACTATCAATCTTTAAATTCGAATCCTGACGACAACGGAGGGCACCACCAGTACTGTTGCACCTCAAGCAGCCACAACCCCAGAACCTATCACCACGGCAGCTGAAATTCCCACCACTATTGGTGCGGAAGCGTTCTCTTTTCCAATACCCCATTTAGAAGCAGAACAAGCAGTGCCACTGAACACAACGTTCGATTTTGAAATGCCCAATGCGTTCTCCAATGAGTTCCAATTTTCAGAAGGACAACTGTTTTCTCAAGAATATGAAAGGCCCAGCTATCCCTCCACACCCCGGGATCAGCCACAAGGACAGATCGTGTCTAGCTCCGATGACGAAAGAACAGCAACCGATGACGACAAAGGCAATGACGAAGCCAGCCAGGGCACTCACGAATCCCAAGAGCATGAACAAACAGATGGCCAAGGACAACAAACAGACACACATGGTGATACTAGTACACATGAAGATGAAACTTGTGAAGTAGCAGCTTACACACTGGCTATCAAGAAGCTGTATAGAACTATGGAAAAAGTTTGGGCACACAAAAAGTTGACTGAGGAAGAGAGTCAAGCGATAATAGAACAAGAACTTGTCACAGGCGGATTCGAAGATGCATACATCAAAGGATTTAGAGAGTTGGTCAAATCAGTAGGCTCCAATGAAGCACTCAGATACTTGCAAAGGAAGCCACTCCCACAATTTGACCCCCGCAGAGTACGACTACTTTCAAAGCCCGGCGAATACATTCGTGTCCCAACAGGAGCACTATCTTCAGACCAGGCCAGGGAGGCACGTCTCATCCGTGAAAGCTCGTTAGCAGCAGAAACCATCCTTGTAGATTCCCCACCTCGCGCTACCACTGTACATACCTTAGTCATCATTGAAGTACCGACCACTCCAACCGCTCCTCCATCACCGCCCATCCCTCCAGCCTCCCCTATTCACCCTCCTTCTCCCAGACCAACATCTTCATTCGCCGGTGGCATAGCAAAAATCGTTTTTACGACCACTCACCCCACAATTCTTGCACCCATTAGACCTAGTCTACCCCCTCACACATCCACCTTTCTCTCCAACCCATTCCTCCATCCATCTTTCCCGTCCTTCCCCACACCTCCACGACCCCTTTTCCCTTTCCCACCGCCATTAACCTTCTCCCCAGTCTCACCTTCCCGACCCACTATAACCCCTCTTTCCCCTTTCCACCGAGCTGCACCAGCCAGTCCCCCTGTAGATTACTCCTCAACCTTTGTAAATCCAGTATTTACACCAGCACAAGCACCCACCGAATAAAGTCACTATTAGGAATGTAGGAACAGGACCCATTGTAGATGAGTTTGTCGAGGCATTTACTGGTCACTCTATCTATTCAATGGGAGACCTGTATTCAAGGTATGATCAGTTTCAATTAGCAAATGAGAGTCGAGATGTGACCACGATGAAGACTCCTTTGGGTTTAGTACGTATGCGTACTTTACCACAAGGAGCCACGAATTCTGTGGCACACATGATGAATGCTATGAATCTGGTCCTACATGACTTTATCCCAAAAGTGACGATGCCTTTTATTGATGATATTCCAATAAAGGGGTGTGTGGAAAAAGAAAAGGATGAAAGTTTAGATTCATCTGGTTGTAGAAAGTTTGTTTCGAGCCATATTTTAGATTGTGAAAAGATATTTGAAAGATTTGAAGAGGTTGGACTAACTTTCTCTCTAGAGAAATCAACTTTTGGTGTTAATGAAGTGCTAATAGTTGGGCATTTATGTGGCCATTATGGTCATAGACCCTATCCAACAAAAGTTGATGCCATTAGTAGGATTTCTGAGAGATGTCCCAATGTAAGTGAAGTAAGGAGATTCCTAGGTGCATGTGTTTTCTATGTCATCTGGATCCCTCACTTTGCTCATGTAGCGAATCCGCTTTATGATTTATTGAGAAAAAGAAAGAAATTCTTTTGGACTGATGAGCATTCCAGAACTATGAGGCATCTAAAGCAATTGCTTATCAATGCTCCTGTTTTGAAACGTATTGACTATACAGGAAATAAGCCTGTAATCCTAACCATTGACACTAGTCCTATTGGTATAGGCTGGGTCATTGGGCAGGATGATGAGAAGGAACAAAGGTACGCAGTTCGCTTTGGAGCAAAGATTCTTCATGATACTCAAAAGAATTACCCGCAAATTAAGAGAGAACTATGGGGATTAGTTACGGCTTAAAAAGCAGACAAAGAGTACTTTATAGGCGCTAATGTAATAGTAGAGACCGATTGTCTTCCATTAATAGGTTTAATAGCTAATTGTTCATCTCCGGATATAGCCATGCTTCGTTGGATAGCCTATATTAAATTCATTAATCCTGCTTTTGTTCATATAGCCGGTAAACATAACGCCGTTGTTGATATGCTTTCAAGAGCAAAGTTCGATAATGATAGTGAAGCATTAAATAATCATATTAATTTAATAATTTATGAAACATCTACCTATACATATGAAAGATTTAGAGAGTGCAATTATGAAGGAGAGTGGCGAGATATAGGAAACTATTTGAGTTCATTTCAGCCTTCCCCAAGTTGGTCTTCAAATCAATTCCGGAACATTAGGAAGAAGTCTTTCAACTTCTTCTTGAAAGATGGATATCTTTGGAGACATGCTAGAGGAAAGGTTCGAAACCCTCAAAGAGTATTAGGTTTGAAGGTTTTTCAAGTGCAAGTTATGCAAGAGATGCACGAAAGCCTTTGGGCTGGTCATAAAGGATTTGTAGCTACATATGAAAAAATTAGAGAAAGCTACTGGTGGCCAAGGATGTATGTAACTGTTAAAAAGTTTGTGAACACTTGTAGTACGTGCCAGTTACATTCCTCTGTTAAGCATAGAGATCCCCTTTACCCGACCTATCCACCTTGTATTCATTACAAGTGGGTAGTTGACCTTGTGACCATGCCTAAAAGCAATGATGTCATGAGATATATTGTTCTTGCACGAGAGGATTTGACAAACCATGTCGAAGGTAGAGCGCTTCGTTCCAATACTACTTATAATGTATGCGTATTCCTTTTGGAAGAAGTATTATCCAGATTTGGATATATAGAAAAAGTAGTAGCAGATAGAGGAGAGTTAGATGTGAGAGAGGCGAGAGAATTCTTTGCACAACATGGAATTCGATTGTCTCTTACAACTGCCTATAACCCAGAAGCGAATGGAAAAATTGAACGAGGGCATCCTTCCATAGTGAAGGCTATTTCTAAGGCTTGTCATGGAGATATTGGTCAATGGCCAAAATATCTCCCATTTGCTCTTTGGGCTGATCGCATAACGTACACGAGAACAACTGGTTTTATGCCAGCTGAACTCATGTATTGTCAGAAACCATTATTTCCCATTCATACTCAGATTATTAATTGGATGAATTTAAGTTGGAAAGATAATGTTTCAAGAGAGGACTTATTAGCATTTAGAATTAAGCAATTAAAACAAGGAAATGAAAATCTTAAAGAAGCAATAAAAAAATTAAAAACATCTAGATTGAAAAATAAATTATATTTTGATAAGAAACATAGAGTAAGACCACAACCAATAGAAAGTGGTGACTGGGTGCTTGTATATGATAGTACATTTGATACTCAATACGATGCACGTCGGAAACTAACTAAACGTTGGTTCGGACCTTACATTGTTGTTTCAGTTTATGAAATAGGTACATATAAATTACCTGAATTTGATGGTTCTATGCTAAAGAATTTGATTACAGAGAAAAGAATCAAGCTCTTTAGAAGAAGAGAAAGCAGTAAATTTGAATTGGACGAAGACTTCTTGGAGGACGACGATGAAGAAGAATAAAAATGATGAGGTGAAAGAGTTCTAAACTTTACTTATTTATTAGTTGTTAATATGATTTTTTATTGATGCATTTCATGTATAGATATGTACATCCTTCTGATAGGAAAGGAAGATTTTTAAAATTATGAAACAATGAATTTAAAACTGAAGTAGGGATGTGTATGAAGAGAGGATAAGAATTAGAGACCCTATGGCTTTCATAAGGATAGGAGAGGGAACACTTGACTTACGACTCCTAGTAAGAAGTAAGTTTATTTTATATAGGTAGGCTTCCTTAATTTCCAAATCATTTAGCTAATGCGATCCTAGTTCCCACTTTAGCATTCCTCTAGAACCTCTGCTCTAAATAGGGGTTAAGCCTTTCCCCTTAAACAAAAAAGTTGCGAAGAAAATAAGAAAATAGAAAAATGAGAACATCAAGCAGTATATTAATGGCTACTACAAGATGAGAAAAAGAAAATTAAAAAAGAAAAAGAAAAAGAAAGAAAAGAAAAGAAAAGAAAAATGTTATCATGATTCAGTTGTGGTCTCGAAACCACTTCTGAAATTCTATACGGGCAATATGAGGCGGATTTATGCTATAGAGGAATTAGTTAGAAGCATCTTATGGAAAGTGGCTAGGGAGTGAGGGATAGACCATTTATATAAAATATTTATTACTTTTGAATGGATTAATAGAAGAGCAAGTACCACAATTGTCTGCTTGATTTCTATGGGACTTTCTAAAACTTGTTTTCAATTTCATGCATTGAAGGAAAAACGTTTAAGATTCAAGTTTGCATAATTTTAAAAGGTTTTTTTTAACTATCAGAAGATGTACTTACCTTTAGGAGCATATTTTATATAATTTTGAAGAAAATAGTTCAAGAAATATTTTTCAAAAGAATTTGATACTGCTTTCCTATTGAACTGAAGGTTGGGCCATCGAGGGCGATGTGCAGGTTTGGTGGGGCAGATGTCGGAAGGATTTTCTCACTCGAATTGTCATATGGAAAAATAAAAATAATTTACTTTAGAGTCAGCTAAATGATATCTCTCTCTCGTATATCTTTTAATGTTTTAATTTAAATTGACTAATTTTTCCTTGAAGTACCTGCAGGCAAAAGATGGACAATATATATTCAGAACTCAGAACAATGGAAAAAGATATTTGACTGAACCCTTGAAGTTATCTTTAAATTTATCTTTATTTATACCCTCTATAGTCTTAATCTTCTTAACTTCATGAATGACTTTACTTATGAACTATAAAGATAAGTGTTATATAATCAATTCAGTGCGAGTATGCATTTAAGTTTATGTGTATGCATTGACCTAACTTATAATTATAAGTTTCAATAGATTTAAATCATAATCTTAATATATGTCAATTATAAGAAATGAATTTATTAATAATTGATGAATTTACTTAAATATTAATATCATTATTTGATAGGTCATATGATACTTTATGTATCTCGTTATTATATTTTCGTTATATTGAATAATAGGTAATAGAAAATTTAATTAATAAATTAAAGGAATTAATGAAAAACAAAAGAGAGGAGTTATATACGTAGGAAATTTGAAGTCTAACTCTAAGTGTGTGTTACTTGGAATTAGTATGCATGAAATCTAGTTAGTTAAACTAGTTAGATAACTAGTTAACTAACTAGTTAACTAACTCTAACTTTTAGTTCTCATGCTCACATTTATCTATAAATATAATTTCTTTTTCTTTATTGAATCCTAATGTCTCCTGTAGGTGCGTATGCAAGAGAGAGAGAGAGAGAGAGAGAGCTGTCTGTACCTCCTCCCCTTTCTCCATCGGCCTACTGTAGACAGACACGAGAGAGAGAGAGAGACAAGGGATAAGCTTTATCTTCTTTCTCCTCCTCCTTGATAGCAGAAACTCACAACTAATGCATATTGTATGTCATATACATGGCTGTTGTCAGGTTGTCTTCTCTTTGGCCTTCCGATGCGGCTTCTCATGGGATTTTTTTTATATGCTTTGTTCATATGATTCGATTCTCGTCTCTTCGGGACAAACCACTAACATAGGCGTAGAGCACTTTTGTGCTGTGTTGCAGAGAGAGAAAGAGAGAGAGAAAGAGAGAGAGAAAGGTATGCATGTTGTTGCAGGTGCTACGTACGACCGAGGGAGAGAGAGATTAAAGATGTGCTAGAATAAGGCATTGTGTGGTTTGTGAAATGCCCATCACATCTGTCTCACCTCACTTCTGTGCACCTTTGATCGCCAAGCGTTTGCAGTAGTATTCCCTCTTCGGTCCCCCTGTTCCCTTCTTCGAGGGACGAACAAGACATTGGCGATCGAGAATCCTGTGAAGAGATGCAGTTTTTGTTTGTATATATGGATGGTTTTATATTTCATAGTGTGTGTGCTTGCGCAATTGTGTCTTGATCAATCTCAAGTGTCCATGTCAAAAAAATCAGGTAAGTAAACTAGCATGTGATTAACTCGACAATCGAGTAAATCTTCTCATATGTTCGGCTAGCAGCTAGGGATTTGCGCGTGCGAAGTTCCGTAATTTGTATTGTTGTCTAACTTATCTGCACTAATCCTCTGCTGATCGGAAGAAAGAGATACAATTAGCGCAAAAATATTGGTGAAAGAATAGTGACAGATGGCGAGTAGAAGAGAGGCTTGTGCAGCGCCCATGTTTAATCATCAGGAATTCAATGGAAAAACAAAATCATAGGATTGGAACTCTGGTATGAAGTAGGCGCTCTTTGAAATCATTTCGATAGTAGTTGAAGTTCGAATGCATATTTGCGCATGATCTCTTCTATATTCATGTTATCCAAATAGTAATCATATGTGCTCATCGATTTCTTTTATCACAATATAAAGTGTCAGGTTCTAACAGAACTAGAATCATCATTGCTCAGTTGCACGTATCAGTCTTTCTATATGCATCTTTGCATTCTGAATTCAGTGTGGAAGGATAACCTTGAAGGCAGCGACATATTTTGGAATTAATTTATCAGTTTCTAATGCATTACATGTTCTCCACATGAACTCTTCTGTATCTCCGCAATAGCATGAGTATTTTTTGTGTGCATATGCCGATCCATAGCATAGCCAGAAACATGACCGAATCTACAGCTTTACAATTCAGCATAAGCCCAAGAAAGACAATCTGAATGGGAGAGAAATTTGTTAAAATTAATTCGATAAGTCTTAGAAATATGAATGCATGCTTTGTAAGTGACAGTGCTTCGCAATACCACTTTGTACGTAGCCCTATGATTCAACTTAATCTTAAGAAGTGTACTCTGAAAGGCAAACGATTCTTTTTCATGCAGGGTTTGGCAATAGTTATAGTCAAAACTATGATGATCATACATTTTATCTATGCAGGCTTTCAGTAACCTTGAAATTAGCAACACTATAGTCAAAGTGTTCTTATATATGACTCTAATATGCATCCTTAAATATACATGTTCAATGTGTCGAAATGAATGTTTTTACGTTTGCATCATGGAAGGGAAAAGTTGTAGTTCAAGAGTCACTTATTAGAAACCTGATCATTCAATATAGGAAAGGATTTGCTACAACTCTGTTCTATTGGTTTCGGTATTCTCTGAAATAAAAAACTTCCATTTTCTTAGCTGGCTGTTGGTATTTGTATTTGCCATTTACATTTGGAACATATATAAGTATAGAATATGCAAATACATGATAAACAGAAAGAAAATGCATGATATATACATAAAGTAGATATGTATAAAGATGCAGGTATGCATGTGTATGTGTATGCATGTGTATGTGTGATGAGTGCATATATGAGTGCATATATGAGTGCATGCGCATATTAGAATTAATGCATATGCATATGAATGTAAGTAGAAGTATATGTGTGCATGAGTTAAATAGGCGTGTTTACTTATGCATTAAAAACATAATTAGATTAATGAGTGTTTTATGCTAATTAAAACCATACTTATGAATCCTAATGTCTCCTGCAGATCATTGAAGAGATTTCAAAAGGAGATTACGACAACTCAAGCATACGAAATTTTCAGGATCACAAAATTACAATATTTGAAGATTGTTTATTAAGTTGTATAGGATTATCTATAAAGAGAATTGTATTAGCTTTTGTATAGGCTTAAATCCTAAAGATTTCTAGCACTTCCACTTTTCGATACAATTAAGATTTGTATAGGCTTAAATAGATTGATTTTGAAATTCTTCATACTGTTTCTCTGAAAATTAATTGAGATCTTTACTTTTTTTCATATGTCTAGAGAGATAGGATCTACAAGTAGTTCTAAACTAGTATCTACAAACGATTCTGATATTAAGAATCAAGAATTAGAAAACTTAATAATAGGAACATTGCTTCCGTCTTCAATTGATAGTTCAAATAATAACGAAAATATAGAAGTTGAAATTATTAAAGATAAAGTAGTTAAAGAAAAACTTTACATACGTTAGATTACGATCGTGTTCTTTCTAGAATTTTACCTTTAATTACCATAGTTTTGCCAAAACCAGAGGACAAAAAAGACTTATTCCCACCTACTTTAGTTACAAAACTAACTCAAATCAAATTGAGAACGAAGAAGTTGAATTTGTGAAAGATAAAATTACAAACGAGAAGTTAGTTATGTCTTATCAATTAGAAGCTATAGAACATTATAGAAACGCTCGTCCTTACAGTCTTTAGCCTAAATAATTAGTTCTTAATTTGCACTCCCATATATTAGAAACATATAGGTTTTTATCACACCTAAACTTAAAAATGAACCGAAGGCCCTAGGCATATTTAGAAGCACCCTGCGTGCAGTCACACGGTTAGGTTAGCACGATTCTTGTAGATGAACGTCAGCCTACCTTCACACCCCTCTACGACACCGCAGTGGTCCAGACAAGATCCGGTAAACAGTTGCAACCAACAGTTGAGGTGTTTGAACCTGGCATCCGTGAATAGCATCAAATGTATACTAAAGCTAACCAATGGACCACCACAGAGCCTATGGTGTTCCTTGACCCAGTTCCGGTGTTAGGGTTCCCCTACCCCAGGCAGGAATGCATGAACAAGATTCTACCCCAGTAAGAGGTGCATCATCATCAAAATCGGTGAAGAGCACAATTCAAACAGAGCAAGTATGAGATATTCTCTCTAAGGCCTCAATTACACTCCCCTTGGGACAGCTACTCGCTTTAGTGCCAGGAGTTAGGCAGCAGTTTCAATAACAGGTTAGTCCCGTATCTCCCAGTACTCCGGCGACTGCAACAATCCAACCGGAAATTGATTCTATGGTGGATCATTCTGTTCCCTTAATCACTGTCTGGCATATAAATCACAAGATTACGCAAGTGCTAATTGATGGTGGTTCCGGTGTGAACATAGCAACTACAGCCCTCTGCAAGAAGTTAGCGTGGACCCAAATTGAGCTTGCTCAATTCTTTGTCAGAATGGCAGATCAATCCCGAGTTCATCCGGTGGGACTCGTAAGGAATATCCCAATCACTTTGCAGGGTACCACATTTAAAATGACTTTTGTAGTCTTAGAACTACCGGAATCTAGTCTCGATTACATTCTCCTTTTCGGTCGACCATGCTTGAAACATGCTAAAGTTATACAGGATTGGTCAGCACAGGAACTGACTTTCAAAGACAATCACTATAAATATGTTGTCAAACTCGATGCCATTCAGCCTTGCGAACTTCATGCCCGACCATATGTAGCAGAGCTGGTCCACATGTTGGATGGCTTATCTGACGATGAAGAAGAAGCATTTCTGAAGAACACTGAAGATCTGATTTCCTTAGGTACTATAGACCTGCAATCAGTAGCGGACACTTGGAGTCCGGCCGCATGTACAAATATTCCCATGACAGGAGAGGTGGATGTAGATGATAACGATGTTATGGATGGAGCCACTTTGCAACAATTCTGACAGGCATCTGACGATCCGGGGAAACCTCGTCAATTCTATGTCCCGGAAGACCAATTAATAACCTACAATTTGGGTGATGAAGTGCACTCGCGACTTGTTAAGATTAAGGCTCGATTGTCCGAGGAATTTCAAGCAGATTTAATCCGACTCTTGCATGAGTTTTTTGATGTTTTTGCCTGGGATTACCGCGATATGAAGGGTCTCGATCCTCGGATCTATCAACATCGAGTCGTACTTAAACCAGAAGCAAAGCCAATTAAACAACCCAGTTACCGAATGAACCCCAATTATGTAGCACAGGACAAAGCTGAACTCGATTGCCTATTAAAGGTGGGATTCGTTGTACCCATTGAGCACGCTGAATGGATCTCCCCGATCGTGATTGTATCGAAAAAAAATAGGCAGCTCCGAATATTGAATGCAGCCACGGTACCTGATCCATTTCCTCTTCCCTTTCTCGATACAATGCTAGACAGAGTGGCCCGACATGAAATGTACTCCTTTTTGGATGATTAGAGTGGTTATAACTAGGTCCGAATGGCTGAGCAAGATATATCGAAAACAGCCTTTATTACGAATCGGGGTGTGTACGCTTGTACAGTCATGTGGTTTGGTTTAAGGAATGCTCCAAGCACATTTCAGCGGTGTATGCAGGAAATCTTTTCACCTTACCTCAATTCTTTTATGCAAGTATACTTAGATGATTTTTCCTTATTCGGCAAGATTGTGGCACACCTGTATCATTTATGGTGTTCTTTTGAGAAATGCCGAGAATACCGACTCTACTTGAACCCAACTAAATCTGTCTTTGCGGTTTCGTATGGTAAACTCCTTGGCCATATTATTTTTGCACAAGGCATACAAGTTGATCCAGATAAAGTTGTAGTTGTGTTGGAAGCACCTGTGCCTACCATGCCGAAAGCAGTGATGCGCTTCCTGGGTCAAATCCGATGGCATGGTCGACATTTATGGTGGTTAGCTCATCTCGCCACACCACTTAATCGACTTATGACAAGCACTCCACGACAGTTCGAATGGACCCCAGAATTTCAAACTGCATTCGATCGTCTAAAAGGATTATTGATGCAGGCTCCAATTATGCAACCTCCTGATTGGGAATGCCCATTTCATGTTTTTGTAGACACATCAGATATAGCCATTGGAAGTGTTTTAATGCAGCAAACTGATAAGTGGTTTCGGCCTATCTATTATGCAAGTGGTCGACTTGCTCCTGCTGAACGGAATTATGTAGTAACTGAAAGAGAATGTCTCGGTTTAGTGTATTCTGTAAAGAAATTCCGACATTATTTATTAGGCCGAAAATTCACCTTTCATGTAGATCATGCTGCGCTGGTGTATCTAGTCCGGCAGCAGCATTTAGGTGGTGGCTTGGCGCGTTGGGTTTTATTGTTACAAGAATTCGATTTTGAAGTGATTCATCGACCTGGCACTGCACATGCATTCACAGATTTTCTCTCTCGATTGGACTTCGGTGAAGCTCCGATAGGCATTGATGACACCACACCAGCAATTTAAATTACTGAAACGACTAGTGACGAATCTACAGAACCTCCTGAGAAACTTACCTACTATGATCAGTTATTAACCTTCCTCAGTGATGGATGTCTTCCCCCTCAAACTTCTCCTGTGATGAGGCGGAAAATTGCGGTTTACAATCGCAGATTCCGGTTGATTGTAGGACAGTTGTACTACATGGATCATACTGGTGTCTTACTTCGTTGTATTCCCCCACATGAAGTTAACTCGGTTATTGCTATGGCACATTCAATACCATCCGATGGACATTTTGCAGCAGATCTTACGCACCGGAAAATTCTGCAAAGTGGGCTTTGGTGGCCTACCATGTATAAATACGTGACTCATTTTGTGCACCAGTGTGACACTTGTCAGTGATCTAGGCAGCCTTTACAACACCACTTCTTTCCTCTGCAACCTGTATTACCTTTGGAACCTTTTCAGAAATGGGGTCTTGATTTTATTAGACCAATCACATCTCCAGCAATCCTTAGCAACAATCGCTACATTCTGACCTGCACAGATTATGCTACCAGATGAACAGAAGCTTGGTGTTGCTCTAGCACAATGGTGAGAACCACGTTAAGAAGCTCCACCTCCTTAATGTCAATCCGAGGAAGAGATAGCAGTGATATGAAGATCGTGAATGTGAGGTGAAGTGAGAGTGAAGGTGAGAAGCACAAAGATGCACACACACATACACACACACAATGAAGAGACAAGCAAGACACAATGGAAGGTGAGAAATCCACTCTATTGCTCAAGAACACTATTACAAGCTCAAAATAACTCTAACCTCAAACAAGCTAACCTCAAAAATGAGCTCTCTAGCTCTTTTTTATAGTTTCTAGACTAGTTTTGACCGGTTTCACATCTAGTGACCGGCATAGTTAAAAAATAGGTCCTAAGTGCTATTTGAAAGGGTAAACGGTGTCTAAAAATAACCAAAATTGATACGCTCATTCTACCTAAGCTCCTCAAGCTCGAGGACTCCTCGACTTGCACAAAATGAAGCTAGAAATTAAGAAAAGGGTTTTTCTATGTTACATATGTTACAATAGTGATGAAAATCACTGTTGGAGGTTTTTGAAAAGTATTTGAAAACATAATTCTCTTGAAAAAAGATCCGACTGACTCCCTGCTCCGTCGTTACATGCTTCCGCATCTTCTATGCCTCTGGCTGCTTCCAACACCCCCCTCCCTCTCGCTTCTGTCGTCCCTGACAGAACCTTGTTGTGAGGTCTGCCGAATATAGTTCTGTAGGAGGTCTTGAGCGAGGGTGTGCTCGGAGATACGAATGCCTCGGGCCAGGTCGGCCGCGAGTTTCTCCCAGTCTATTTGTTGCGGTTCTTCTGGTGGTGGGAGCTGATAATGTGTGGAATAGACCTTTCGTTCACAGGAAAATAAGTGTAATAAATGTGTAGGCCTGCTTATGAATACCTCCGAATGGTATTCCCAGAAGCCGGTTGTGAACATCTCTTCGAAAGCCTGCTTGTAGCACGTCGGTAGGTACTTTGTTCTGCAATGCCAGGCATAACACACCCGTAGCGATGGCGTTGTGCTCATATCATATACCAGATCGAAATTGCCATGCTCAAAGCCTAGGGTGTTTACATGAGGTGCCTTGATGCGTCGGAAGACTTTAAAAACCATTTGCATCATGTCAAAGATTTTGACAGTCATGTGCGCCGCTATATTGTCCATATGCTTTAGTCTAGGGAGCCAGTGGCGAATTGTAGCCATCATGTAGCCTACAGTTGGTAACTCGATGGGTGGCTTAAAATAGGGGTAATTCAACCAATCCTGGCAGTGCTTATTGTTTTGTACCTTAATAGCAAAGGCTGTCCAGGAGCGGCGTCATGGTACTGGTCCCCAACATGGGTTGTACTTTAAGTGCAAAGGTGCCTTTACCCATGTACTCATCATTTCTCGATACTTCTGTAGTAAATCTTTCCGCCACTCTGGTTGATAGATCTCTCCTTGCTGTGCATCGAGTGGTGAATCATCCTCCTCGAATTGAGTCGCATGCGATGGTTTTTTACCTGTTTCTTTCTTAATGGCTAACTGGTATTCGGCCATTAACATAAAATATGGTTTATACTGTAGCTCATGCCCAGATATGTATCGTCGCGGGGCCAAATGAGCAAAGAATGGAGACTGTAAAATTCTTTCTTCTATCATCGCCATGGCATGTAATTGTGCCTCTACTCTAGCTGAGTGTGTTGTCCAAGTTCCTCAATTGTCTTCATCCATGCGGGGGTCGGGAGTTCGTAAGTCATCTGGCCTTCGGCAGTGACGCGTCCGCCTGGGATGGGTTGTGGCTCGTATGCCTCTTCAAACGTTTCCTCCACCGAGATGGTGACAGTTTCTTCCTCAGCTGGTAACTCTGGTGGGGAATCTCGCCTTGGTGGTGCTTCATATACTGCGATCCTTGATTCAAGATCTGAGACCTGGGCCCGTAATGCGTTGAGTTCCTCTAAGATGTCAGGAGAGGGATCCACAGGTGCTGGTATGTCGTGGTGTGCCGGTGCTCGTAACTGGAGTAATTTATGATCTTCTTTGAGTTTCTGTAACTCCTCGTTCATGCGGTCGTATTCATCTAGCAGTCTCACATGATCCTCTAGCAACATCTTCATTGAGTCCGAGGGAATGGCTTTGAACCGACTAGGACTCAAAGGTTGGTCTGGGTGGTCGAGCGCTGCTTCTAAGTTTTCTCGGTTCTGATCCTGTAAGCGCTGGTTTTCTTCCTTTGCTGCTGCTAGGTGTCTTCGTAGTAAGCCCATATTTCTCGTTAATGTTGCGTTGCGCATTGTCTGAGCTCTTAATAAGTTATCCAGGTCGGCAGTGGCTTCTTTGGTCTTTTCTTCACTTTCTAGTTCTAATTTATGATAGGCCTCTCGTAATTCTTGGTATCGACTGTTCAGTGAGGCATTCTCAATAGACAATAAATTAAGCTGCGACTGTAAGTCATTGGTTGTCCTCTGCAGCTGCTGGTAATTATCGCCAAGAGATATGAACTTGCGTCATACACATGAACATCTGTCGAAATGCATTATCTACAGTGGGTGATAGTATTAAAGGGGTGCTAAATGAAGATGCAGTGGGTGTAGATGCAAAGGGAACGGGGAATGGGGTTGGGAAGGTGGATGCTATGGTGATTCTTGAAAATTGTGATGTGCCTAAAAATGTTTGTGCCGTGAGTGAAGTTAGTGGTGGTGCAGTGGGCGGTGAGATGTCCATGTCATTGGATGCGTCCAGTGCAGTGACTGTGAACAAGGGTGTGACTGTTACTTTCACTTTTTAACATTTCTTTATCAGGTTGTATAGGTCCTAGAAAATTTCTATTTACACTACCCGTTGTAAATTCTTCATCATCCTCATAGTCACTTTCTCTTAATGTAACTGCATCATTCATAGCTAGGGTTTCTTCTGCCACGTCTTGCATATCCTCGTCTTGTGGCAAAGGAAAGCGTCTTCTTCTAATAAGTCGAACAAAACTATCCTTGAACTCCGGTTTCGCAATGGAAAACACTTGCTCAAGTGACATCGTTACTTGACTTTTCAAAAGAATGTCATTTAAAATCTCCCTAGCATCATTTTTCTTTTCGAGCTCAGAAATCATAATAGCACGTGGAGCTCTTCTACCCTTCTTCTTTCCTTTCTCTTCATTTTGCTTTTGATCCTCTTTATTTTCAGGTTTAGAGGTTTCCAATTTCTTTTGTTCTTCTTGCAATTGAACATTTTCATCGGTCGGCTTTTTGCCTTCCTTTATCATTTTTCTCTTATCTTCTTGAGATAAATTTGATTCATCAAATTGAACTTTTTTATCACTTTTCTTTTCATCTTCTCTTGTTTGCCTCCTAGTTACCCTCCTATCACCTTCTTCTACATCATCCTGTTGATCTTCTCGTCTTTGTTTTTTCTCAACATTAGCAATGTGAGAAAAGAAAGAGGATTGTTCTACAGGAGATTTCCATGCGGTCTTGTATATTATCTCGTCTCTAGCTCGTACAAGTGCCTCTATTGAATATGGATTTTGGCTAGGCATTGAAGAAGGCCTATCCTCGACCGGCTCTAGTCTTGCAGCCAAAGTACTGGCAGATGCGTCTGATAATGTTAAATTTTCATAAAGCTTTTTCATTCCGCCTTTGCCCCAATTGACGGACAAAGGAAGACGTGATCTAAAATCACATAGTCTTCTATCTATTTCCACAACTAATTGATTCGCCTTAGCACTTTTTAACTCTTCACAAGCAAATGATGCGTGCTCCAGACTATCACACCAAACACAGCGCTTCACGTCAGTCCCTCTTTTCTCATTAGTTCTTTGAAAGGGTGGCTGTACAACAAACTGAGAAGCTTGCTGTGGTACCGGCTGAAAGACTGGTTGTGGTGGAACATACTGAGGCATAACTTGTTGATTAGGCGGTGCTTGCCCTGCACCACTACTGCTAGCCCCTGGATCGTTAAAGCTCATGGAGTAAACTTGTTTATTTAAATTAGCAACCTCTTTTGAAAGAGATGCTTGCATGTTCATAACATTTTCCATTTGCTTACATAGAATATCTAGTTGAAATTCTATGGGAGCTTTAGTAGCAATTGTATTATTAGCCGTAGCCATAGTAGCAGGCATTGGCATGTCAACTTGCCTTATAGCAGGAGTCTCTCTAGGGTGCGAAGCATTAGGTTTAGCATACAAAATAATTTGCCTTTGCTTCATTTGAGCAACAGCCTCTATCTCTTTTTTGACTTTCTCCCAGTCATCAATTAGCCCATACCTTTTTCCTGGATCTTCTATTCGTCTTTCAATTTCAGCCCTATCTTCTGGATTAAGTATCTTAAGAAAATATATAATTACATCTGGATTAATAGCATTTCTGTCATCTTCAGGAAGTTGAGCCAGATGTCTCATAAACTCACCGTGAAGATGAGTTAAAGACTCATTGCTCTTAACAGTGTTTAACCATCGTAGAAATCCTTCCCGACTGTGCTGGCTAAAATCCTCGAGGTAGAACATTTTATGAAGTTCCTTTCTAAATTCCTCCCATGTTTTTTCAGCATGCTCTTGTATAGATTCTAGAATTTGTTGGTGCAGACCAATCACCAATTGAATGTTTGGAAGATTAAAGAATGAAGGAAGATTCAATTCTTGAAGCTTTGAAGAAGGATACATTCAGAGGATATGAGGAATGTACACATATGTACATTAGTATAGTTATAGTTCACTTAGATCTTTGATTAGTCATAGACTTGTACAAATTTCTCTATAAATACCTTGAAAATGTCGAGGCGTGATATGAGAGCATATGAAAGAATAGATGAGTGAGTATAGAAGTCAAGAAAGGAGAAGCTAGATGTCTTGAGACATGTGAAATGTTAGTTGAGTTTTTCTCTCATCACTCAACTGTAATTTTCTGAGTAATCGAAGAAATATTGCGCCCGATGTTTCTGTGTCTGCTCCGTCTGTGTTAGATCGTTTGTGAAATCCTTTTGAGGATATCTAAGTTCATAGTTAATGAGTCTATGGCTTGAGTTTCAGAGTCCAATTGTAATCAGGCTAAGAGAATTGTGTGTAGGAACATTCATATGTAAAGAATGTTCACAGTCTTCAAAAACAGGCGCAGATTTCGAGTTCAATGAAATGAGTAGTGCTCAGTGCACAGTGTAAAGTTTTACACATATGATAGCTCAAAATCTAAGTTGAGAGATAAGCTATCTACAGCCAAAAGGATTTATAAAACGGGTTCGACATTGTGAGAACTATGTGTTAGAAGTTAGGGGTGTCAAAATCGACTTCTCATAAGTGCAGATTTAGACATAGGTAACTTGTGAAGTTGATTTCTCAAGTTATACTAAACCTTTTGAAGAAATTTAACTTGGAGGAGGTGCGCAACTTCTAGGCGACACTCCATACAAAATTTCATAGAAAACTTTACATGTTTGATAGGTCAATGAGAAGAAATTGTGTAGCAGACTTTCTGTGTTTTATCTTCTTCACAGAATTTTTCAACTTTTGATAATTTGGAGATTGAACCTCTAATTTGGTGAAGATTTTGACTTACTCTTGGTATAGAGGTGCTCTAATCATAAGAGTAGGTTATTCTTTTGGAGATTAACACTCTCCATCAGTGGTATCAAAGCAGGAGACATCAAAATCAAGGAAAGGAGGATCCCGACTGCTGCAGATTCAAGAAATTCAACAACTAAAGAACTAAAAGGTGAAAGCTTGAAGGCAAAGCTTGAGGAGGAGACCATACGACATCAAGAAAGACAAAAGGACTCTAATTTGAAGTAAAGGTACATATATTGTTCATAAAGCTTGAAGATTTCAATACACGGGTGGACACAAGATGGGAGATTCTCTTTAGATAGAGAAATTGGATAGGGAAAACTATCCTGCATGGTCAATGAGGATGGAAGCTCATCTTATGAGCAAAGATTTAATAGCCTACATCACAGGAGAAGAAGAGAAGCCACAGTTCAGAGATCCCAGTGTTCCAACTAGGGAAGAGTTAGCAGATTTGAAAAATTGGATGAAGAAAGATGCTCAAGCTAGGAGCATTATATATATGGCAGTCAATGATTACTTGTTACCTCATATTCGAGGTCTTGAAAGTGCAACTAATATTTGGAATGCTTTGGAGGAGCATTTCCAGAATACTACTAAGTCAAGGAAGGCATCCTTATGGGCAGACTTTACCACCTTTAAGAAGAAGGCTTCTCAATCCATTTCAGACTATCTGACAAGAATGAAAGATATTGCAGATGCTTTAGGAGCTGTTGATGAAGACATTGAGGAGGATAAATTGGTAAGGCAAATTCTTACAGGTTTAAGAGGTGATGACAAATGGAAGCCATTCATTTTGTCTACAGAATTATCACTTGATCATTTCACTCCTGATTTAAATCAGTTGTTAGGTCATATGCTAACATTTGAGCAGGATGTTAAAGGAGATGGTGACAAGAGTGCAGGTCATGCAATGTACTCAAAGGACAAGAAGAAGAATAGCAAAGGAAAGCAACAAGCAAATGAAGATGAAGGAACAACTAGTCAAGCCAACTTCCTAAGAGGAAGAGGAGGTGGCAAAGGTAGAGGAAGAGGCAGGAACAACAAAGATGGAGGCAAAGCTTGCTGGATTTGTGGTAAGACCAATCACTTAGCTAATGATTGTTGGCACAATACTCAGAGTAATAATGGATATAGTCAAAACTATAATGCAAGAGGAAGAGGTGGCAGAAATCAAAGAGGTAATTTCAGAGGTAGAGGTAGTAGGAGTTACTTTGGAAGAAATGCAGGTAGAGGGTTCCAAAGTCAACAATATAACAATACCTACTACAATTATGCTTCAGATCAAAAGGAGGATTCAACATTGATAATGAATGCAACTTGTGAAAGGCAGAGTGAAGATCAAAGAGTCTTCTACATTGACTCAGGGTGTAGCAATCACCTAAGTGGTAATATAGCTTTGATGACTGATTTGGAGAATAACGTTTTTAATCATGTTGTTCAAACAGGTGACAACACAAAGCACAATGTGAAGTCAATTGGATCAGTGAAGGCTAAGGATGGTAGTACCTTATTAAGGTTCTGTATGTTCCTACAATTCCTAAGAATTTGATAAGTGTAGGACAAATTGTTGAAAAGGGATATGAAGTAAGGTTCACTAATGATGGAGTATATGTGGAAGACCCTAGTCAAGGGTATAAACAGATTGTTTCAGGGAAGAAAGAAGGAAGATTATTTACATTGAAGATTCAAGGCAATATTGGTCATGCTATGTTCACATATGGAGGACATAAGATTTCTGAGTTAGATCTTTGGCACAAGAGGCTTGGACATATCAATGAAAGAGGTATTAAAGACATGATTAACAATGGTTCAGTGCTTGGATTTCCTAATGTTGGAGGTCAACATATGACATACAAATGTGAGGCATGTCAATTAGGTAAAGCTCATAAGCATTCCTATTCCAAGCATGGTTTTATGTACTCAGAGAAGCTTGAATTGGTACACACAGATGTGTGGGGACCATCAAAGGATTTCAGTATAAATGGGTCAAGGTATTATGTGATTTATGTTGATGATGCTACTAGATGGATCACTATTTATGTGATCAAAGATAAGTCAGAAGTGTTTAATACATTTAAACACTATCATGCATATGCAGAAAGAATTACAGGTCATAAATTGAAAAGACTAAGGTCAGATGGAGGGGGAGAGTATTTCTCTACGGAATTTAGTGATTACTTGTCGAATGCAGGTATAAAAAGGGAAGTTACTTGCAGGTACTCTCCTCAACAAAATGGTGTAGCAGAAAGGAGAAATAGAACACTTGTTGAGTTTGCAAGATCCATGATGAAGGAGAAAAATTGCCCTAATTATTTGTGGGCTGAGGCTGTAAATATAGCTACTTATTTGGTCAATAGGTTACCATGTAAAGCCTTGCAAGGTATGACACCATATGAGGCTTGGTGGGGTAAGAGACCTACCTTGGATCATTGCAGAGTTTTTGGATGTGTGGCATATGCATATGTGCCATCACAATTAAGACACAAATTGGAACCTAAAGCTGAAAAATATGTTTTCATTGGTTATGATGATAAGCAGATGGGTTATAGATTGTGGAGTCCATCTACAAAACAATTCATGGTTTCTAAAGATGTTACATTTGATGAGCAAAGTACTTGGTATGCAGGTACAATCAATATCAATACAGGTGATAAAGAAGAAGTGAGTCAAAAGAAAGGTAAGTCAAAGATTCAAATAATTGATGAAGAAGAGAATAATGAAGTGCAGGGTGAAGTTGAAGAAATGCCAAGATTTGATCCTGAGTGTGAAGAACCAGAAACCTCAAGGAGTGGAGAACTCAGAAGATCATCAAGAAATAGGTGGCAACCTACAAGGTATAGTTATGATACTTCTTTTTTGGCCACAAAAGATTATGCTTATATGATGAAAACAGATGAAGACCCTTCTACATATGAAGAGGCAAAAGGTAAGAAAAATGGGAGAAAGCTATGCAGGAAGAATATGATGCACTATTGGAAAATCAAACTTGGGATTTGGTTCCTAAACCAAATAGTCAGAAAATTATTGGATGCAAGTGGGTTTACAAGACCAAGAGGTTTGCAGATGGAAGTGTGTCTAGATACAAAGCTAGACTTGTTGTCAAAGGGTTTGCTCAGACATATGGTGTTGACTATGATGAGACTTATAGTCCTGTGGCAAAGATGACAACCATCAGGACACTTATAGCTATTGCTGCATGTAAAGGTTGGAAGTTATGTCAACTTGATGTGAAGAATGCTTTTTTGAATGGTTATATTTCAGATGATGTGTTCATGGAGCAACCTCAAGGATTCAGAGATAAAAGGTATCCAGATCATGTGTGCAAGCTCAAGAGAGCTTTGTATGGCTTGAAGCAGGCCCCAAGGGCATGGAATTATAGACTTGTAAAGTTCTTGAAAGAACTTGGATTTCAGGTGTCTAAAGCAGATAGTAGCTTGCTTGTCAAAGCAAGTGATAATGGTTTCATATACATGTGCATATATGTTGATGATATAATCCTTACAGATACAGATGAAGAAGGAATACAAAGACTCAAGAAGCAAATGGAAAAGGAGTTCAAAATAAGTGACTTGGGAGACTTGTCATACTTCTTGGGCATGGAGATTACATATACTCAACATGGAGTATTTGTGACTCAAGAAAGGTATTTGAAGAACTTGTTAATCAAGTTTAAAATGGATGATTGCAGGGTAGCACCTACACCAATGGAGGTGAATCACAAATTGAGTAAATTTGGAGGTGAAGAATTCAAGGACATGAGACAATATCAGAGTTTGGTTGGTAGTCTTATCTATGCTACTTTAACTAGACCTGATTTATCATATGCAGTAGGGGTTTTGTCTCAATTCATGCATTGCCCAAGGAAAGAACATTGGATTGCAGGACAAAGAGTGTTGAGGTACATTAAGGGTACACTCAATGAAGGTTTGTATTATGGGTTTACATCAGATACAAATATCAAAATTTATAGTGATGCAGATTGGGCAGGTAATCGAGATGATAGAAGGTCAACTTATGGATACATGTGTTATGTGGGAGATAAACTTATCTCATGGTGTTCCAAGAAGCAACATACAGTTGCTTTATCTTCTACAGAAGCTGAATATAAAGGCATGGTTGATGCTGCAAAGGAAGTGATTTGGCTCAAAACCTTGATGAAGAGTTTTGACATTGTGCATGGGATACCAATTATATATGGAGATAACATGAGTTCATTGTATTTAGCTGCTAATCCTATTTTTCATGCCAGGACCAAACACATTGAGATTCAGTATCACTTTCTAAGAGAGAAAGTGATGGATAAGGAGATTGAAGTCATACATACTTCAACTAAAGATCAGATAGCTGATATGCTTACAAAGAGCTTGGATGGACCAAAGCTACAGAAGTTTAAAGACATGGCAGGCATAAAGAAGATAAGAGAAACCTCAATTGATGATTGAGGGGGAGCTGTTGGTGCAGACCAATCACCAATTGAATGTTTGGAAGATTAAAGAATGAAGGAAGATTCAATTCTTGAAGCTTTGAAGAAGGATACATTCAGAGGATATGAGGAATGTACACATATGTACATTAGTATAGTTATAGTTCACTTAGATCTTTGATTAGTCATAGACTTGTACAAATTTCTCTATAAATACCTTGAAAATGTCAAGGCGTGATATGAGAGCTTATGAAAGAATAGATGAGTGAGTATAGAAGTCAAGAAAGGAGAAGCTAGATGTCATGAGACATGTGAAATGTTAGTTGAGTTTTTCTCTCATCACTCAACTATAATTTTCTGAGTAATCGAAGAAATATTGCGCCCGATGTTTCTGTGTCTGCTCCGTCTGTGTTAGATCATTTGTGAAATCCTTTTGAGGATATCTAAGTTCATAGTTAATGAGTCTATGGCTTGAGTTTCAGAGTCCAATTGTAATCAGGCTAAGAGAATTGTGTGTAGGAACATTCATATGTAAAGAATGTTCACAGTCTTCTGAAACAGGCGGAGATTTCTAGTTCAATGAAATGAGTAGTGCTCAGTGCACAGTGTAAAGTTTTACACATATGATAGCTCAAAATCTAAGTTGAGAGATAAGCTATCTACAGCCAAAAGGATTTGATAAAACGGGTTCGACATTGTGAGAACTATGTGTTAGAAGTTAGGGGTGTCAAAATCGACTTCTCATAAGTGCAGATTTAGACATAGGTAACTTGTGAAGTTGATTTCTCAAGTTATACTAAACCTTTTGAATACATTTAACTTGGAGGAGGTGTGAAACTTCTAGGCAACACTCCATACAAAATTTCATAGAAAACTTTACATGTTTGATAGGTCAATGAGAAGAAATTGTGCAGCAGACTTTCTGTGTTTTATCTTCTTCACAGAATTTTTCAACTTTTGATAATTTGGAGATTGAACCTCTAATTTGGTGAAGATTTTGACTTACTCTTGGTATAGAGGTGCTCTAATCATAAGAGTAGGTTATTCTTTTGGAGATTAACACTCTTCATCAGAATTGAACTAGAAACTACACGTCCAAAGTATTTAACTAGCACATCTTCAGGTAATCCCTAGATTTGCACTTGCTCCTCAAATGCATCCAGGTATTCTGTAATGTTTAATCCTGTAAATTTTCCTTTTTCTTTTAGAATATCTTGGACTGTACGTGTCCCTTGCTTTTCTATCATCATGTTCCTAAACATCTCCTCCATCTTGCGTTCTTGATAATGCTTCGAATAGAGAAGAAGTTCCCTAATAGGCGGATCTAATTGCTCTCTAAATTATCTAAATCTATCACTAGTTGATAAAGCCAGGGATGGCTTTACCCTAGTCCTAGGCTTTACTAATTCTAATCTTCTTTTTAAGTCTAATTGATTTCTTTAACCTAAATTTTGACTTATCTCTAATATTTACTCTTTTTGAATTTAAGTTTTTTAGAGATTTAAAAATTTTTTTAAACTTTTTCAATTTTGAAGGATTTTTTTTTAATAAGGTAATTTTTATAAAATATTTTTTCTTGAATTAAGTCTTTTAATTTACTATTAATTTCTTTAAAATTAATTTCTTTGAAGAAATAAAAGCATTAACTATAAGTCAAAAGAAACCTAAATTTAAACTATTTTTATGCTATAAGCTTTCTTTTTATGCAATGAAAATAAAACAAACAATCCTTCTTTTTCAAAACTTAAAATCTTTTCTTTTTAATGATGCAAAAATAATGGCTTTTCCCAAAGTGCAGATATTGAAATGCTTTAAGTGAAAATTATATTTCCTAGATACAAAAGAAAAATTCAAATACTCTTTCAAATGCTAATATGAAAGTGCTTAGATCCTAGTGTAGATGAAAACAACTTTTCTTTTTAAGTGATGTGTATAAAACTAAAAATAAAGAACTTGAAATAAACACCTTACTTGATGATATTTTTGCTGAAGAGGTTCAAGCAATCTAAAACACAAAATTTATCTTGATTCTCTTGAACATTGGGGGGGGGTTTGAAACGACGAAGCTCCACAAATTCGAAATCCTTCTTCCACGGTTTTGTTACAACTTCAATCTTCAATTTTTTTGCTTAAAAAGAAGAAGATAAAATTAGAAATTAAAACTGAAAATGCAACATAAGTCCTAGGCACACTATCATCACCTTTCACGTCGTGTTCACCAAAGCTGTCGTAGAGGGGTGTGAAGGTAGGCTGACGTTCATCTACAAGAATCGCGCTAACCTAACCGTGTGACTGCACGCAGGGTGCTTCTAAATATGCCTAGGGCCTTCGGTTCATTTTTCAGTTTAGGTGTGATAAAAACCTATATGTTTCTAATATATGGGAGTGCAAATTAAGAACTAATTATTTAGGCTAAAGACCGTAAGGATGAGCGTTTCTATAATGTTCTATAGCTTCTAATTGATAAGACATAACTAAGTTCTCGTTTGTAATTTTATCTTTAACAAAGTCAACTTCTTCATTCTCAATTTGATTTGAGTTAGGTTTTCTAACTAAATTAGGTGGGAATAAGTCTTTTTTGTCCTCCGGTTCTGGCAAAACTATGGTAATTAAAGATAAAATTCTAGAAAGAAGACGATCGTAATCTAACGTGTGTAAAGTTTCTTTAACTACTTTATCTTTAATAATTTCAACTTCTATATTTTCGTTATTATTTGAACTATCAATTGAAGATGGGAGCAATGTTCCTATTATTAAGTTTTCTAATTCTTGATTCTTAATATCAGAATCGTTTGTAGATACTAGTTTAGAACTACTTGTAGATCCTATCTCTCTAGACATATGAAAAAAAGTAAAGATCTCAATTAATTTTCAGAGAAACAGTATGAAGAATTTCAAAATCAATCTATTTAAGCCTATACAAATCTTAATTGTATCGAAAAGTGGAAGTGCTAGAAACCTTTAGGATTTAAGCCTATACAAAAGCTAATGCAATTCTCTTTATAGATAATCCTATACAACTTAATAAACAATCTTCAAATATTGTAATTTTGTGATCCTGAAAATTTTGTATGCTTATGTTGTCGTAATCTCCTTTTGAAATCTCTTCAATGATCTGTAGGAGACATTAGGATTCATAAGTATGGTTTTAATTAGCATAAAACACTCATTAATCTAATTATGTTTTTAATGCATAAGTAAACACGCCTATTTAACTCATGCACACATATACTTCTACTTATATTCATATGCATATGCATTAATTCTAATATGCACATGCACTCATATATGCACTCATCACACATACACATGCATACACATACACATGCATACCTGCATCTTTATACATATCTACTTTATGTATATATCATGCATTTTCTTTCTGTTTATCATGTATTTTCATATTCTATATTTATATATGTTCCAAATGTAAATGGCACATACAAATACCAACAGTCAGCTAAGTAAATGGAAGTTTTTTATTTCAGAGCATACCGAAACCAATAGAATAGATTTGTAGCAAATCCTTTCCTATATTGAATGATCAGGTTTCTAATAAGTGACTCTTGAACTACAACTTTTCCCTTCCATGATGCACACGTAAAAACATTCATTTCGACACATTGAACATGTATGTTTAAGGATGCATATTAGACTCATATATAAGAACACTTTGACTATAGTGTTGTTGTTGGGGATGTAAGGGTCATGTGACCTTACCCCCATATTCATATATATACATCATATATAGAGCATTGCCTCACGAGAGTTCATTATGTGGGTTTCGAGGCTCCCACGCATATCTGCGCGTCTTTCCTCTCTTCTCTCTACCTCCATCTCCTCCTTCCTCCTCTTGTTCTGCACACCAAAGCCCTTTATTTGGTATCAAAGCATGTTGAAGGCTGGTGTGCAAGAAGCTTCAATGGAAGCTTAGGTCAGAAGGGGTAGAAGTGCAGGTCGGCATCTCTTGACAGCTGTTCAGTATTTTGCTCATAACTCGAGCTACAAAGCTTGGATTGATGTGTTTCAAAGTTCTCTGTGTAGCTAAGACAGAGAGCTACAACTTCCTAGAAGAGCGCAGAACTTGGTTCGGACTTTTAAAGTGCCGAAAATTCAAAAAATGCAGATTGTTATAGAAGGCGAATCTACATTCAGTAGGACAACAGGTCCGTTTTTGAATCGTAACTTGAGTTCTACAGCTCGGAATGTGATGATTCAACTTGCTGTGCGTAGCTTGGAAAGATAACTACAATTTTGTAGATGATTGCAGATTCCGATTCTCAGTGCAAAGTCACCGAAATTGCAGAATAGAGAGCAGTACTGTTGCAAATGAAAGTGAAATTGACAGCAGGTCCTTGTTTTGAGCATATCTTGAGCTACGCACCTCTGATTGAGGTGTTCTTTATCTCGTTACGTAGCCAAGAGTTAGATCTTGAAGTTTGCTGAAGGCCAAAAGTTCAGATTCAAAGGTTATCACCTCTGAAACATCAAAACACATAACAGCACATTTTCACTATAAGAACCCTAGTTGCACTTGGAGATTGAATTTGCTTTGGAACTTCTTCGAGAGAGATTTTTTGGTGTGCAAGCTCTTATTTTCAAAGCTTGAAGACATTGTACATGTATGATCATTGTGGTAGCTCCTCCATATGAGAGTAGAGCATGATCTTGTCACGCGTTTGGCATGTAAGATGACATTGTGGTATACTCTGTTTGAGGTTTAGGTCATCATGAGTTTGATCATGGATGTATAGTGGCATTGTGGTCTATAGCTTGCTTATGCCACTTGGTTATGGATTTACTTGCCGGTTGCACATACTTTTATGAGAGTTGATTGTGGATCTTGGTTGGTACTTGTATCTTTTGTTTTCTTTGCAGGTACAAGATCCAGATTGGAGCCTCAGTTACACGTTTGTTTGTCACCGTTATTAGCATTTGGTCATTGATTGATATCTATTTGCCAGTGTGATTCTTGGCATATATGGATGGTGATTCCCACATGGTTATTTTGGTTCTAGAGTCCATTTTACAGAGGAGATGCTGCCGAAATTTCACTGGCTTTTATGCTAGAAAGGAGCTCTAGTGGATCTTGAAGACTTGTGTGATAGCTTTGGATCATTGATTGTCTCCATTCACTTGGACTTGGTCACACATTGTTCGTGACAGTTTGGACCATCTTGCAGGATTTATTCTTGAGTGGGAGTTGTATTGCCATTGTATTGGCATGTATTGCCATTAGTTTATGGGCATATGTATTTGCCATTATCCTTGATTATATCAGTGACAGGTGGTGACAGATTACTCATTGTTCCTTTGATATTGGTTATATTGTTTGATTGCTCAGTTTACAGGGAATACTCTGTCGAATTTTTCCCAGGATTCTTTCACATCTATTTGGTCACTTTGGAGACTTGGTGAGCAGGCTTATGCTCATGGTTTTATATGCATGGTAGATGCATGGTTATGTGACAGGTGGTTCACATGGTTCCTTCTCCATTGAGACATTTGTGATGTGAGTTATGCATATGGATATGCAGGCGTGATCCTATTGAGGATAGAGTATTGTTCCAGTCTCTTGTTACATTGCTAGTCTATTGGATCGCCAGCATGATGTCTTCTCGATTTGATGGCACTGACTTTCTGAGATGGAAAGCTCAGATGTGGCATACATTGGTTCGTGCAGGGTTACACATGTATGTGCATAGAGATGCACAGAGGCCTCGTGACATGCCCGACCATGTATGGATGGATATGGATGCATTGGCCAACTCCACTATCCGATTACAGCTTGCGGATTCTATATATGAGTCTGTTATGTACGCGGAGACGAGTAGTGCATTATGGCAGAGACTACATGATATGTATGCGAGTTCATTGACTCATGTGAGACATAGATCACATCGACGACTTCGATGTTGGCATTGTGGTCGTGAGGGCCATATTCTACGACATTGCTTCAGGAGGATGCGACGACGACGTCAGAGATATGCATGTGATGTAGATCAGGTAGTGGTTTCAGGAGAGTCTATGGCAGTTGATTATGTCAGTGATGGTGATATCACTTTCTCCTATGATTCATCTCATGATTCCTCTTGCTCATTAGATAGCACACATATGGCTTGGTTGCTTGATGCATTAGCCAGTTTTCATGTTACTCCACATTGTGAGTGGTTTGGTCGATTCTCAGGTGAGAGTCATGGATGTGTGCACATGTCTGATGGTACGACATATGACATTGAGGGTGCAGGAGATATATGCCTTATGCTACCTAGTGGAGCATCACTTATTCTTAGACATGTACGCTATGTGCCTTCATTCCCTATGAGCTTGATTTCAGTTATCCAGTTACAGGAGAGCAGATGTTATGCATTCCTTGGTGAGCATCATTTTCAGTTGCAGTTGGGACAGCTTATGCTTGTCAGAGGTGCCAAGATTGGGCACATGTATCCAGTGCAGGTACTTCATGTGAGAGACAGTCTCGTCTCAGTGGGAGTTCAGCCTTATGTGCGATGTGAGACTCGTCATATCTCATTTTGTCTACCTACACATATGTCTATTGACATTCATGATGCACATGTATGGCAGGATTCAGATGCTCAGATGGATGCACATGTAGAGCATGTTTTGGATGCTCATGATGCTTATATAGAGCATGATTTTGTTGATCATATGGATGCTCATGTAGAGCACACTTCGGATGATCAGTTGGATGCTTTAGAGCATGATATGGATGCTCATGTAGAGTATTGTGATGATACTCAGTTAGAGTTAGATCATCAGTTTGACCTTGGTGTTGATGTTGTGCAGTTAGCTCATGCGGAGCATGATGATACACTTGGTGTGGTAGAGCAGGATAGCTCTCATGGTATACAGTGTATGGTAGAGCATATTAGCTCTCAGGATGCACAGCTAGATACATCCTTAGTTGATGGGATGGCTGATTTGGATGTTGAGCAGTCAGCAATTATGCAGTCATTCTTGGATTCGCTCATGCTAGATGTTGACACAGATATGTTAGGACATGTTGGTCTTGATGATGGTGCTTTCGATGCCTTGGATATAGGCATGGCTGACATACTTAGGTTAGCCAGGATAGCACATGTTTCGTCAGCATTCGGGAGTCTGATGTACGAGTTGTTATGCTCGAGACCAGATATTGCAGTTGCTATTGGAGCATTTGCACTTGGAGTTGTCAGTCGTTCGATGATTGACACAAGCATAGAGCGAGTGGGAGCTTTGCAGGAACTTCATGAGTTCTTGCATCAGTCATATGTGAGCTCGACTCTTATTGATATGAGTCTAGAGCAGTTTGAGGTGCATGGATACACCTCGTTCGAAGCAGTTGGTGTAGGCTGATCTGGTATGGGTAGAGATCCGGACTCTTCCTGTAGATTATTGAATAGTCCTACATCATTCTTTGTATATGTTACCACTTATGGTCACATTGACCCTTAAGTGGGAGATTGTTGGGGATGTAAGGGTCATGTGACCTTACCCCCATATTCATATATATACATCATATATAGAGCATTGCCTCACGAGAGTTCATTATGTGGGTTTCGAGGCTCCCACACATATCTGCGCGTCTTTCCTCTCTTCTCTCTCCCTCCATCTCCTCCTTCCTCCTCTTGTTCTGCACACCGAAGCCCTTCAGTTGCTAATTTCAAGGTTACTGAAATCCTGCATAGATAAAATGTATGATCATCATAGCTTTGACTATAACTATTGCCAAACCCTGCGTGAAAAAGAATCGTTTGCCTTTCAGAGTACACTTCTTAAGATTAAGTTGAATCATAGGGCTACGTACAAAGTGGTATTGCGAAGCACTGTCACTTACAAAGCATGCATTCATATTTCTAGGACTTATTGAATTTTAACAAATTTCTCTCCCATTCAGATTGTCTTTCTTGGGCTTATGCTGAATTGTAAAGCTGTAGATTCGGTCATGTTTCTGGCTATGCTATGGATGGGCATATGCACACAAAAAATACTCATGCTATTGCGGAGATACAAAAGAGTTCATGTGGAGAACATGTAATGCATTAGAAACTGATAAATTAATTCCAAAATATGTCGCTGCCTTCGAGGTTATCCTTCCACACTAAATTCGGAATGCAAAGATGCATATAGAAAGACTCATACGTGCAACTTAGCAATGATGATTCTAGTTCTGTTAGAACCTGACACTTTATATTGTGATAAAAGAAATCGATGAGCACATATGATTACTATTTGGATAACATAAATATAGAAGAGATCATGCGCAAATATGCATTCAAACTTCAACTACTATCAAAATGATTTCAAAGAGTGCCTACTTCATACCAGAGCTCCAATCCTATGATTTTGTTTTTTCCATTGAATTCCTGATGATTAAACATGGGTGCTCCACAAGCCTCTCTTCTACTCGCCATCTGTCACTATTCTTTCAGCAATCTTTTCGCGCTAATTCTATCTCTTTCTTCCGATCAGCAGAGGATTAGTGCAGATAAGTTAGACAACAATACAAATTACAGAACTTCGCACGCGCAAATCCCTAGATGCTAGCCGAACATATGAGAAGATTTACTCGATTGTCGAGTTAATCACATGCTAGTTTACTTACCCGATTTTTCTGACATGGACACTCGAGATTGATCAAGACACAATTGCGCAAGCACACACACTATGAAATCTAACAACATCCATATATACAAACAAAAACTACATCTGTTCACAGGATTCTCAATTGCCAATGTCTTGTTCGTCCCTCGAAGAAGGGAACAGGGGGAGCGAAGAGGGAATACTACTGCAAACGCTTGGCGATCAAAGGTGCAGAGAAGTGAGGTGAGACAGATGTGATGGGCATTTCACAAACCACACAATGCCTTATTCTAGCACATCTTTAATCTCTCTCTCCCTCGGTCGTACGTAGCACCTGCAACAACATGCATGCCTTTCTCTCTCTCTTTCTCTCTCTCTTTCTCTCTCTGCAACACAGCACAAAAGTGCTCTACACCTATGTTAGTGGTTTGTCCCGAAGAGACGAGAATCGAATCATATGAACAAAGCATATAAAATAAATCCCATGAGAAGCCGCATTGGAAGGCCAAAGAGAAGACAACCTGACAACAGCCATGTATATGACATACAGTATGCATTAGTTGTGAGTTTCTACTATCAAGGAGGAGGAGAAAGAAGATAAAGCTTATCCCTTGTCTCTCTCTCTCTCTCTCTCTCTCTCTCTCTCTCTCTCTCTCTCTCTCTCTCTCTCTCTCTCTCTCTCTCTCTCTCTCTCTCTCTCTCTCTCTCGTGTCTGTCTACAGTAGGCCGATGGAGAAAGGGGAGGAGATACAGACAGCTCTCTCTCTCTCTCTCTCTCTCTCTCTCTCTCTCTCTCTCTCTCTCTCTCTCTCTCTCTCTCTCTCTCTCTCTCTCTCTCTCTCTCGCGTACGCACCTGCAGGAGACATTAGGATTCAATACAGAAAAAGAAATTATATTTATAGATAAATGTGAGCATGAGAACTAAAAGTTAGAGTTAGTTAACTAGTTAGTTAACTAGTTAGTTAACTAGTTAGTTAACTAGTTAATTTAACTAGTTATCTAACTAGTTTAACTAACTAGATTTCATGCATACTAATTCCAAGTAACACACACTTAGAGTTAGACTTCAAATTTCCTACGTATATAATTCCTCTCTTTTGTTTTTCATTAATTCCTTTAATTTATTAATTAAATTTTCTATTACCTATTATTCAATATAATGAAAATATAATAACGAGATACATAAAGTATCATATTACCTATCAAATAATGATCTTAATATTTAAATAAATTCATCAATTATTAATAAATTCATTTCTTATAATTGACATATATTAGGATTATGATTTAAATCTATTGAAACTTATAATTATAAGTTAGGTCAACGCATACACATAAACACAAATGCATACTCGCACTGAATTGATTATATAACACTTATCTTTATAGTTCATAAGTAAAGTCATTCATGAATTTAAGAAGATTAAGACTATAGAGGGTATAAATAAAGATAAATTTAACGATAACTTCAAGGGTTCAGTCGAATATCTTTTTCCATTGTTTTGAGTTCTGAATATATATTGTCCATCTTTTGCCTGCAGGTACTTCAAGGAAAAATTAGTCAATTTAAATTAACTTGCGGTTAGTCGAGTTCCATTAAGTTACGGTAATGAAGTATGTGTTACGGTAATGAATAACTCCGACGCTACGTACTGAGAAAGTATTAATCTGAGTACGAACCAGTAAGTCTGTGAGAGAACGAACCAGAGTATTGACAGTAATTCATAGTAAACAGAGGTTTGAATGTTAATGTACTACGGTGTGGATAAGTTAATTGGGAAAATCAAGTTGTAGGGCCTCTGATTATCAGACCCCTACCACTCCCAAGAACCTGAAAGAGTTTAAAGGCGCTTGTGATGGCTACGCGCGTTCAACACTGACGCCGACTGTGGGAAGGTGGCCACGGATTGTGAATCAACAGTAAGGTGAAGCAGTACGCAAGTGGTGCAAAGGTGATATATGCCGGTTACTAGGTCCGGCGAGTCGTATCCAAAGTACAGAAGAGACCAACATCCTTGGGTGGTACCAAACTTATTAGGGACAACCCCAGGAGGCAGAAGCACAGATCGGTTAAACCCGGTCATCGAAGAAATGAGGTACATTAGTAGTGATTCTGGTAGCATTCCGGTGGAACATGCTGCAATTCCGATCGATTCCGGTGTGATTTCGGCATAGTTTGTAGAAGGTATAGTAACTTCAGAGTATACAGGAACGCAGTGTGTAGTTGACCCGACACCGTCTGGTCAGGATTCGAACCTCTCTAAAGATAGAGGTGCGTTGTCCAGCGAGACCATTACTGGTGAAAGAATACCCTCGTTTGGGGAAAGTTCGACTAATTCCGGTGATAGTTCGGTCCCAGTTGCAGGGAATTTACAATTTTTTGGTGACAGTGTCATACTTTCTAGTGAATCTTCATTCCGGACACCACTGTTCGGGGTAAGCTTGCCTACGTTTGATACCAAAGAAGAGGATAGGCTATTCGAATTGGAGATCTGAAAGAGGTTGAGCGCTATTCTCGAACCGGAAGGTGAGCAACCTAACCATACAGACTCCGAAGGACCAAAACCACCTCCTCAAAACTCAGGAGATAGTAACAGTACCACTACTAGCACCATGAGTGGACAACAACAACAACAGCAACAACAACAACAGCAACAGCAACAGCAACAACCACTTCCACCTCGACCGGTTCCAACAGGAGTAACATACACTAAGTTCAGTGGATTTCTAGGTGATGATCTTGATGCCCATGTACGCACCTTTGAAATAAGTTATGCAGTGCTTAACCATCCACCCGATCCGGCATACAAGGCCATCGTATTTCAGTCATCTTTAGTTAATGACGCAGCAAGATGGTTAACAGAGTATGATTTCAATCATTTCGTTACCTATGAGGCGGTAAGGGATGCGTTTTTACAGAGGTTCCGGTTGAAGAAGAACCCTGCCGAAATCTTCGACTACTTGCAGAACAATAAACAGAAGCTACACCAGACTGTGCAGGAATATGCCACATTGTTTAGAACTCATTTAAGACAACTACCGCCGGCACATGCCAACTTGCTGGATGATGTGATAACTCAGTGGTTTATCAACGGGTTAACCCCACAGTTAAGACAAATTATGATCATCCGTTGTGTGGGAGCTATGACACTGGATGCGGTTATTACGATGGCCCTACAACTTGAGCATAAGGTGGGAGGATTTACTGAGGATTTGGAGTGGCTGAAAGCCAGTAAAAATGTTGCAGAGGATCCGGCTAAACAGATGTATTGCACTAAGTGCAAAAATCCGGGGCACACCAGTGCTACCTGTGCCCTTAACAAGATGTATTGCGCCATATGCAATCTCAATGGTCACTCAACCGAAAATTGTGCGTATAATGCCAAAGTGCAGGGACAAGCAGCTGTAAATGCCATTAGACAAGAACTAGGGCAGCCATCCACCCATTATGTGCCACCGCAGATGCGAAACAATCAGCCACAAGGATATAGGAATTATCGGGGACAACGGATTACCAACTTCAATGCAGGTCTGGTGGGGGCAAATGTCGAAAGGATTTTCTCACTCGAATTGTCATATGGAAAAATAAAAATAATTTGCTTTAGAGTCGGTTAAATGATATCTCTCTCTCGTATATCTTATCGCCCAGACAAACAGTCTGGCGATTCTGTTAATCGTCACCGGAGCGTCCTTTCATTAGTTTATAAAGAGATACAACTTTTGGCAATGACCTTTCGGTTCGTGCGGAATACGAAAAGTAAAGAATTACAAATGCCAACCCGGCGGCTTACAATAGCTTTTACTAAAGACACCAATAGGAATATCAAAAGAGGTAGCAAAGGAAGCTTGATAACTTTATCTAGAATCTCAAAAAGGATACCATACTTATTTTAGAAGAAGACATCTCACAAAGGAAAACAATCGGCTAAGATACAATGGAAAATCCCCCTTAAGGGTGAAAACCTAGTTCAAGATTGCTCTACCTTGAGGAAAATAGAAGACGAGAGAAACAACAAAAAGAGGGATCAAAGAACCTAACCTCCAATAATGATAATCAAATATTTCGATGTTATAGAGTTCTGTAAACACCCCTCAAGAGAAGTTGTTGTTGACTTGTGGAACCATGAGAAAAGCCTAAACTTGGACATTCTCTATCTTCAAGAGATCAAAATTATCATTGAGGAACTTCAAAAGAGATTGAAAGTATTTTGTTGTCTTATATCTGGCTCTCCATTGCACACCCAAGGGGAAATGGCAACTTGCCTATCGGCATTAATAGCAATCAGTTCCTTAGACTCATGGACACCCAAATAGATCACAACCATTGGTGGATGGGTGCTTCCTTTGGGGCTCCTCAGCATTTCACCATAGTCTTTGTGTATGTTCCCAATATTGGTTTGGAAATAATAGCCACTTGGCAACCATTGGACTCTCTAAAGCTCAATGTGGTTCTTTGTGGGCACTTTAATATGGTGGAGGCTCTTTCTAATGGATCTGGGGAATCAAGGGAGGGTGATTGTTGGTCATGCAATGAATGTGTGGGACCATGTCAAGCTCCAAATCAATCTTGTTGAAATTCAAGACAAGGCGGATTTCTCTTGGTGGAACCTTCACTCTAGAGTCAACTTGAGGAAAGCAGAATAACATCAATAGTTAGTGACCCCCTTCCCTCCACCAATGTATGGACCTAGCTTTCTAATATGAAAACCTTCTCTTTTCCCTACGTGCAATACGAGATTACTACAACTTGGAATTGGGCCTTTGCCACTTGCTCTTCGCTAGCTAGGTGCTAGAGGATAGCAGTCATGAAGACTCTAAAGAACCATTTTTCAAGTTAGAAGGGAAAATCTTGGTTAGGCTTAGAAGAACCATTTGTCAGGCTAGAAGGAAAATCTTTACCCAAGATTTACATGGCTTGAGCAAGAAGTGAATGTGCACCACTTGAAATACTAGTCAACTCTCCAAAAAATCAAAGGGATGCTGAAATTCAAAGAAGAAATTCAAAGAAATAACCTATAGTTATATTATAAAGGTTTGTGGGCAAGAAAGGTGGATAAACCTACTTAAGATATGTGTGGCCTCTTCTAGAAGAAGCAATCCAAGAAAGCAATCCCTCTCTTGATGGATATCCATTAGGAGGAGTGGATGAGAGATGAAGATAATAGTACAATGATTGTCACACACTTTACCCAGCGTTTACAAATCAATGACCGAACAATGGATAGGAGTTAGAGTTCTTTACGTGCATAGAAAATAACCTTCAAGTATTGTGTTTGGCTTGAATCAATGTGATCCTAGCGTTGCTCACTTCTGTTATGAGTTTCAAAGTGTGCTCCTCTTATTCTCCTAGAATTAATACAATGACCAGACAAGAAACTCAAAATCTCACTTGAACTTAAGTATGGAAAAACAAGTTACTCCATGATAACGTTATGTTTATCAGCTGATACAGGCTTTTCTTTCCTCTATTTCCTCATGAATTCCAAATTACTTGAAAACAATTCTCTTGAGCATATTGCACGACGTCGACGAATTGGCTACTGTACAACAACGTTCCGGGAATACTTTATCTTGATTCTAGATGTAGAGCGAAACCTTGGCAAGTTTTACTAGCCAATACATTTTCATACCATCAAAAAATGATATTTAATAAACACCAACGCATCAAATCACAAGGATTTGGATTGCTCTTTGAAATTTGTCATTCTAAATCTCCATGCATGGAAGTTGTTCTTGTCCAGCTTATCGCTCATAAGCTGACTCATTCCATCTGCGTTTGCGAGTTCTACAGCAATTCACAACATTGCAAAATACTACAAGCAGCACTTCTGGTTGAACACTATCGCACTATGACGTGATAGTTCGATCTCAGAAAAACACAGTTTTTGTGTATCAACAGTATACGGAATTGCATGAAATTCTTGATTTGGAATGTATGAGTGTTTCCAAATACAACGCAAGTCACAGTTTCTGAAACTGACCTGGTTTTTCTGTGGGCCCCACCCTGTGCGCTCGAAATGGAGGTCGAGATGGCTCTGAAACTTCGATCTGACAAAAACAAGTGACCCGAAAGGGATAAGTCCCAAAAATATCTTGAGTTCTTCTACCTTCATGCCAATCTTCATAGCAAACAAAGGTCATTTGTGAATCGCATTTTCTCCACGCCTTGCTGCGTAGTCTTCACTGTTGCCTTCTCCACGAGCTCTCTACAGCCACACTGGCTCTGATACCATGTCACGAGGAAGGAGACAAGGAAGCGAGATCACACACACATTGTTACTCTCAAGGAGAAGCACACACACGTATTGAGGCAAGGAAGCATGATCTTCTTCTTCTTCTTCTTCTTCTATTACATAAAAAGGAATGTACAAGAATGACCTAGAAACAAGAATACAACAAGTGCAATATATAAAGATCAGTACATAAGGAAAAACCTAAGGTTCGGGAATGCATGAGCTGACAAGGAACAAATGTGTTATCACTCTCGGTAGATAAATCTAATAAAGCTCAATGAAGTATTCCATCAAGAGAGCCAAATGGCGTCTCCCATTGAGCTAGCACCACTAATCAAAGCAACAATTTCTTTTGTTTGGGTAAGTGCTTTTCAAATTATAAAATGGAAGGAAATTATAAGAAGGTTAGAGAGAAATACAAAGAAGGTTTAAAGCCTTTTCGTCCGCTTAGTGGGAGACGCACGCATTTCCCTTTTTGTTTGCTTTCCAGAATGAGCACCTATAGTGTCTAAAAGAGGAAAATGCTTTACAATTATAGATCCTTGTACCTAAACATACTAGAGATTACTCAATAGAACACTCTCTTGGACACTTTTTGAAGTTGATTAGACACGTTTTTTTTTTTTTTTTTTTTTTTTTGAAGTTGATTCACTTGTAATGGGATTGCAAAGACTAGACAAGCAACCAATCACTTCATCCAATACAATCTCTTCCAATCAACTTGATAAGGTAGAAACAAGATCTTGTTTAGGTTTTACCAAGTCATGATGCTCTTCGGACATCAAAAGAATAGGTAACCTTAGTCTTGCTGACCACTGAAGAATCGTACGAACCATGACGGAACACAATAAATTTTCATTTGTTTGAAATTGTTCCGAATCCCCGAGAATTTTACACATAAAGCAAGAATTTGTTTTCGGACATAAAATTTTCTCAATTAGAACATGTGATATTTTATAAACACCTATCTCTCAATTGGTTTACATTATTCTGCTTCGAAAACAAGCCCTATGTAAAACAAAAATCATAGAAAACCCATTTTGTTGCTATGTTAACGGATATTATATTAAAATGACGGAATTCAAGATATGCTTCATAGTCTATGAAAAAATTCTAGATTTTTCATCGAAATACTATGTTATCTTATGTTGAGCACCACATCTATGCCCATTTGAGGAATGTCAAAATGCAATAAAGTCAAGTGTTGTCTACTTAAATATGGCATCCAACAAATTTATAAAGTTGCAAATGTATACATATTTTTATGCGGGTAATAATAGATCTATGATTCCCACACATTCCAACATATTGTCAATGTATTTGGTTTATACAAGGAAATGTTTCCATCAACTTGCATAAATTAAATGCCGAAAGAGTGAAAAAAGATACTCCAAATCTAACATTTCAAAAGACGCATGCAAACAATCTTAAACCCAATAATCAATATATCATCTAGATAAATAACTATGATAACACGTTAATCATATGCATTGTTTACATAAAAGGTGCTTTAAGTTGTACTATTGTAAAATCCATATACTAATATGCAACCACTCATGCCAAGCACCTACTAGCTTTAATCCATACAATGCCTTCTTCAGCCTATAATTTTTGCTTGGATACCCTTTGTTACCAAGAACATAGTGCTAAAGACTATCTATTGCTTCATGCAAGTCCCCATTCAAGAATGAAGCTTTAATATCCAACTTAAATGCATGCCCACCATTGTGAGCTACAATTTCACATATGCTATGAGCAATTGTGCTATGAACAATGTCATTTATCACATAGATGCAAAGGTCTCGACAAGATCTATGCATTTGTTTTGGACATAACCTTTATCTTTCATCCTTGAATTTCAATGATGAATACTACCATGAGACTTGCATTTCAAATTTTATACCCATTTAGCTTCAATGTCCTTCTTGCCATGAGTCAAGTAGGAGACATATTTTTTCCTCTATGTAGCATCATTGTGTTGTGGTGTATATGCAACTCTACAAGTTTTTTTCTGTGAATCTTAGCCGTAAGCACATTGCATTTAGAAAACATAAACTTCCCCCCTCCCCTAGTGAAAATGGAAGGTTCGCATTTAAAATTCTGATAAATTTTCAGCCTAAATTATAAACTTCTTGAAGCACATAACTACTTCAATACGACTATGCATCATTTCAACCATTGATGGAATACATCCATGAAACTTAATTCTAAAAATATTTCTCATGTTGGAGAAACAATCACTAATTGGACATATATTTGAAGGTCAAATCTTAGGAAGAAAACCCCATGCCTATGTGAAGGGACAAATTCACAAATGTATCATATTTGTAAAGTTAGTTCACTTTAGTTCTAGAAGTTTTTTAAAATCACGGGAATGAGAAAATCTATATAAGTTAGTTTGTATCAACTGACGCGGAGTGAGAGAGAGAGAGAATAGAGAGAAGAAGTAGAAGAAGGAGTTCAGTTTATACGACAGAGAATAGTCGGGCTTCTCTGAGTGAGAAAGCATCTGTAAAACTTCTGAGTTTTCATAGCTGTGAGAAAGAACTGAGTAAAGTTCTGTGTATGAGTCTCTCTCCATCATCTCCATGTTTGCCTACTGTGTGATGAATTCAAAAGTTCAAGTTTTCTGAGCAATTCGATGCCTGGCATCGAATCTTGGCTGATAAGTCATTTTTTCATTCTCTGTGTGTTAACTATTGTTGAATCTTCTAAAAATATGAAGTTTGTGGAGCAACTCGATGCCTGGCATCGAGTTCCAACATAAAATGGATGCCCGGCATCGACTTCTATCATATAAGTCATCTTCTTCATGTGTGTGTAAAATAGAGTGTTTCTGGTGCAGAAAAATAGCCAAAAAAAGCCCAAAGTCGATGCCTGGCATCGACTTGGACTGAAATTCGATGCTAGGCATCGAATTTTTTATTTTTGGACATCAGGAATACTAAAACAGGCAAGATTTCTAGTTTTGGAAGGTCATACAGGGTCATCTTGTGAGGGCCATAACTTGAGTTCTAGAGCTCCGTTTGATGCATATGATAGCTTGTTGGAAAGCTCTACTCTTCTAGTTTTACCCTATAAAGTTTCATGGAGAAAGCATACTTGAGCTAGGATAAATTAGCAAAATACTGAAGGTATGTCATTTCGGTGACTAGGAATTTCTGTAGAAGCAAAGTTCTCACTTTAAGCTATCATTTCTCAAAGTTTGGAGTGGCAATGAGTTAATGGTGACCATAGAGGTGTTCTAGTGTCACATTAATTCATTTCTTGTGGTGTTTTATACATCAACAAGTGGTATCAGAGCAGAAAGATTCTCGAGAGCAGAAGACGATAAAGGTACGAGAAGTTTTTGTAAAGTTTTCCATTAAAGTTTGAAAGGTGAAGCATTTGAAGACACAAGGCATCAAAAGGTTACTTCAAAAGTATCCTCATACACAAAGAACTTCAAAAGGTATTATCTTTTATCCTTTAAGCTCACAGGTTGCAGCAGAAGGAAAGAACTATGGCAGATCATATCTCCATTGACAAACTGGACAGAGATAATTACCCCGCATGGGTAATGAGAATGGAAGCCTTACTTATGAGTAAGGATCTCATGGTATATGTAACAGGTGAAGAAGAGAAGCCAGTATTCGAAGATGAAAGCCGACCAAAGAAAGAAGAACTAGATGCTTTAAAGCATTGGCAGAAGAAGGATGCAAGTGCAAAAGCCTACATCTACAATACAATCTCAGATCATTTGCTACCACACATCAGAGGATTGGAATCATCTGAAGATATATGGAATGCATTGGAGTATCATTTCCAAAGCACTACTAAAGCACGGAAAGCAAGTCTATGGTCAGAGTTTACAACATTCAAGAAGAAGCCAAGTCAAACCATTAGTGATTATGTCACTAAGATGAAGGATCTTGCAGATAGTCTTGGATCCATAGATGAAGATGTTGAAGATCACAGATTGATTGCTCAACTACTTGCAGGCTTGAGAGGGGATGAAAGGTGGAAACCTTTTGTCTTATCAACAGAACTTTCATTAAATCATTATGTTCCAGATTTGAACCAGTTGCTTGGTTTGATGCTCACATATGAGCAAGACTTGAAGGGAGATGGAGATAAAGGTCAAAGTTCTGCAATGTACATGAAGAATAAGAAGAAAGGAGATAAAGGTAAAGCAAAGGATGAAGAGGAGTCTAATTCTCAAGCTTATTATGCAAGAGGTAAAGGCACTGGCAGAGGAAGAGCAAGAGGTTTTGGAAGAGGAAGAGGTAATCAAAATAACAACAAAAAGGCTTGCTGGATCTGTGGATTGAGTAATCATTTAGCTCATGACTGTTGGCACAACCAACAAGGATCAAACCAGAATCAAAACAACAATAGCAGAGGCCGAGGTGGAAGATATCAAAGTAATTATCAAAGAGGTAGACAAAGTCAAAGAGGAGGCTATGGTAGAGGTGGAGGAAGAAGTTGGGGACAGAATCAATCCTACAATACCACCTACTACAACTATGCAAATGACACACAGAATGAAAGTCATACATCATTAATGATGAATTCAATCAACACATCAGATAAAGAAGATCTAAAGGTATTTTACATTGATTCTGGATGTTCTAATCATTTGTCAGGAAATATAGAATTGATGTCAGAATTGGAAAAAGGCATTTCTAGTCACACAGTTCAAACTGGTGATAATACAAGACATAGTGTACATTCAATTGGAAAAGTGAAATGCAAGAGTGGAGCAGATTTGCTAACCAATGTTTTGTATGTTCCAACAATACCTAAAAACTTGATTAGTGTGGGACAGATAGTTGAAAAAGGTTTTCAAGTCAGGTTTACAAATGAAGGAGTATTTGTGGAAGATCCAGAGAATGGATATAATCAGATTGTCTCTGGTAAGAAAGAAGGTAGACTCTTTACTTTAAGAGTGCAAGGGAACATTGGTCAAGCTTTGCTCACACATGGTGAAGCAGTGATTACAGAACTTGATCTCTGGCATAAGAGATTAGGTCATTTCAATGAAAGAGGAATTAAAGCTATGGTTGCTAATCAGTCTGTACTAGGATTACCAAATGTGCAAAGTCAACATATGGTTTATAAATGTGAAGCATGTCAAATGGGTAAAGCACACAGGTTACCATTTCAAAAGAAAGGATTCAAACATGATGGAGTACTTGAGCTCATTCATACAGATGTATGGGGACCAACAAAAGAAGGATCTATCAGTGGCTCAAGGTATTATGTTCTTTTCATTGATGATGCTACAAGATGGATAACATTATATGTTTTGAAGGAAAGATCAGAAGTGTTTGGAGCTTTCAAGCATTTTCATGCATATGCAGAGAGAGTCACAGGTCAAAAGCTTAAGAGACTGAGGTCTGATGGAGGGGGAGAATATTTCTCCCAAGAGTTCAATGATTATCTTTGGAATGCAGGTATTAAGAGAGAAATAACTTGCAGGTATACACCACAACAAAATGGTGTAGCAGAAAGAAGGAACAGGACTTTGGTTGAGTTTGCTAGAGCTATGCTAAAGGAGAAGAACTGTCCAAATTATCTTTGGGCTGAGGCTGTAAATACAGCTACATATCTTGTGAATAGATTACCATGTGCAGCTCTGAATGGAATGACTCCATATGAAGCTTGGTGGGGTAAGAAACCAACACTAGATCATTGTAGAGTGTTTGGATCAATTGCATATGCTTATGTGCCATCACAACTTAGGCATAAACTTGAACCAAAGGCAGAAAAATATGTGTTCATTGGTTATGATAAAAAGCAGATGGGTTACAGATTGTGGAATCCTCTAACCAAACAATTTATTGTTTCTAGAGATGTTACATTTGATGAACAGAAAAGTTGGTATGCAGATCAAAGTCATACAGCTGAAGAATTTGAAGAAGAGGTAAGAAGATGTGAGAAAGGAAAATCAATTGTGCAGGTGAATAGAGATGAAGACTATATGCAAGCAAGTACATCCAGAAGTGGATTAACAAGAATGAATGAAGAAGCTCCTATATTTGATGAAGAGGTGTATCCAGAAACTTATGAAGAATGTGAACCAAGAAGGTCAAGCAGGACAAGGAGACAACCAGAAAGGTATTCTTATGATACTTCTTACATAACTCAGAAGAACTATGCATATATGGTCAAAGATGATGAAGAACCTCAGAACTATGATGAAGCTAAAGGTAAGAAGCAATGGGAAGAAGCAATGAAGGAAGAATTCAATGCACTGGAGGAGAACAAGACATGGGAACTTGTTCCTAAACCAAATGGTAAGAAAGTTATTGGAAATAAATGGGTTTATAAAGTGAAGAAGCTTGCAGATGGAAGTATAGCCAGATACAAAGCTAGATTGGTGGTGAAAGGCTATGCCCAGACCTATGGCATAGATTATGATGAGACATTCAGTCCTGTAGCTAAGATGTCAACTATAAGGACAATCATTGCTATTGCAGCTTCAAAAGGATGGACCCTAAGTCAATTGGATATAAAGAATGCATTCTTGAATGGATACATATCAGATGAGGTATACATGGAACAACCTCAAGGATTTATAGATTCTAGGTATCCAAATTTTGTTTGCAGGTTGAGAAGAGCATTGTATGGATTGAAGCAAGCTCCAAGAGCTTGGAACTATAGACTGGTGAAGTATCTCAATGATCTTGGATATCAAAGTTCAAAAGCAGATTCAAGTCTACTTATCAAAAGAACAGAGGAAGGTACAATCTACATTTGTATTTATGTAGATGACATTATAATCACAGGTACTTCAGATGAAGGAATCAAGGAGGGAAAGAGATTACTTGAGAAAGAGTTTAAGATCAGTGATCTAGGAAAGTTGTCATACTTTCTTGGAATGGAAGTTACTTATACAGATCATGGCATATATGTGTCACAAGAAAGGTATCTTCTGAACTTGTTGAAGAAGTTTGATATGGAAAATTGCAGAGAAGCTTCAACTCCACTTGAAGTTAATCACAAGCTCAGTAAATATGATGGTGCAGACTACAAAGATATAATGAAGTATCAATCTCTTGTGGGTAGTTTGATTTATGCTACACTAACAAGACCTGATCTTAGTTATGCAGTGGGAGTTTTGTCACAATTCATGCATTGTCCAAAGGACCCACATTGGATTGCAGGTCAAAGAGTTCTCAGATATATCAAAGGAACTATAAAGGAAGGATTATATTATCCTTTTACATCAGATTTGAAGTTGAGAGCCTACAGTGACTAAGACTGGGCAGGTAATCAAGATGACAGGAGATCAACTCATGGTTACATGATATACATTGGTGATAAGCTTGTAAGTTGGTGTTCCAAGAAACAACATACAGTAGCATTATCATCAACTGAAGCAGAGTACAAAGGACTTGTGGAAGCAGCTAAGGAAGTCATATGGATGCAGACATTGTTCAAGAGCTTAGGCATTGATCAAGGTACACCTACAATACATGGAGATAATATGAGTTCACTCTATCTTGCAGCAAATCCAGTATTTCATGCAAGGACAAAGCACATAGAGATACAGTATCATTTTCTCAGAGAAAAGGTAATGGAGAAGGAGATTGAAGTGGAGTACATTTCCACTAAAGATCAGTTAGCAGACATAATGACAAAGAGCTTGGATGGTGTGAAGACCAGCAGATTTAAAAGCATGGCAGGAGTAAAAGAAAAGAAGAAGATATGAAGGAACAGAGAATATCAATTAGTGATTGAGGGGGAGCTGTTGGAGAAACAATCACTAATTGGACATATATTTGAAGGTCAAATCTTAGGAAGAAAACACCATGCAAATTCTAGAAGTTTTTTAAAATCACGGGAATGAGAAAATCTATATAAGTTAGTTTGTATCAACTGACGCGGAGTGAGAGAGAGAGAGAATAGAGAGAAGAAGTAGAAGAAGGAGTTCAGTTTATACGACGGAGAATAGTCGGGCTTCTCTGAGTGAGAAAGCATCTGTAAAACTTCTGAGTTTTCATAGCTGTGAGAAAGAACTGAGTAAAGTTCTGTGTATGAGTCTCTCTCCATCATCTCCATGTTTGCCTACTGTGTGATGAATTCAAAAGTTCAAGTTTTCTGAGCAATTCGATGCCTGGCATCGAATCTTGGCTGATAAGTCATTTTTTCATTCTCTGTGTGTTAACTATTGTTGAATCTTCTAAAAATATGAAGTTTGTGGAGCAACTCGATGCCTGGCATCGAGTTCCAACATAAAATGGATGCCCGGCATCGACTTCTATCATATAAGTCATCTTCTTCATGTGTGTGTAAAATAGAGTGTTTCTGGTGCAGAAAAATAGCCAAAAAAAGCCCAAAGTCGATGCGTGGCATCGACTTGGACTGAAATTCGATGCTAGGCATCGAATTTTTTATTTTTGGACATCAGGAATACTAAAACAGGCAAGATTTCCAGTTTTGGAAGGTCATACAGGCTCATCTTGTGAGGGCCATAACTTGAGTTCTAGAGCTCCGTTTGATGCATATGATAGCTTGTTGGAAAGCTCTACTCTTCTAGTTTACCCTATAAAGTTTCATGGAGAAAGCATACTTGAGGTAGGAGAAATTAGCAAAATACTGAAGGTATGTCATTTCGGTGACTAGGAATTTCTGTAGAAGCAAAGTTCTCACTTTAAGCTATCATTTCTCAAAGTTTGGAGTGGCAATGAGTTAATGGTGACCATAGAGGTGTTCTAGTGTCACATTAAATCATTTCTTGTGGTGTTTTATACATCAACATCTCATAGATTTTCCCTTCAATCCATTTGAATAGATAGCTCATGTCTAGTCCATTTATAGTCATTTTCTACAATGAAGATGAGAACCAATTAAATTTCTTCATATTAGAGGAAGTAGCCTTGTCGAGAGGAGAAATATAAGATGGCATCTAAGCAACCTATTAAAACATTTGGCTATATACCGGATGTTGCTCTCCTATATAGGATACAATACTAGATCTTGTTGTTGAAGCTATCTTCCGAACCAAATATTTATTGGGGATAATATTTCTTCATAAGGAAGCTCACCATATTGGCCATACGAAATTTAAGATTAGTTTATGTTTCCTTCCATCATATTTGTGTTGATCTCAAGAGTTCAACCTCATAGGTTGGAATCCAAATAAAATAAGCATTAAGGTCCTTTTCCTTCCTTTCTATAATTTCCTCCATCTCATCGCTTTGGGTTCAAAAATGTTTGACCTCAATCATTTCTTTGATAATTTTATCCACCTAGACGAAGATTATCTGTTGATACATTATGATTTCTTGCCTTATTATTACCTACATATGTATGATGAATGTAGATTATTTGTTGATACATTATGATTTCTTGCCTTATTATTACCTACATATGTATGATGAATGTTATGTACATACAGTGATTGTGACCAAGGGCTAGCATGAATTACCTCTGATTCCACTTGATTAGTGGCCACCACTCTAATGCATGTACTATATATACAATTTTTGACTATTATTCAGAAAATTACATCTAGTAAAATAAACTTGATTCAATGCATATTTAGCTATAATATGACATGCATTCTTGTATTTAGTGTAATACATTTGACTAAATAAATCTTTCACCACCATAATTTTTGGTATCATCAAAATTGTGGCCCTCGAAGATCATTGCACGAATGTTTTAGCTACCTTAGAATTCCACTTCAATTGTTTGAAAGCATGGATAATTTAATCTAGAATTTATGGACCATCCAAAACATAGAGGAACCCTTAGCATAGGGTTAAGGCCATGCATGAAGGAACCTCACACAACATCATTCAGAGGTCATTTTGGAACAGGTATTTATGTTAGGTCCATAACTATCTTCATAGGTTGTTGGACCATGTAGTAAATAACTACATAAATATTCGTATACGTTTTAACACTGAGGGCATGCTAAAATATCTCACATTCTAAAAAATTGACCAATAATTGAATGCTATTAGACAATATAGCATATTTGTCTCCATACATCATGTGTGCACAATTCATATGAGTAACTTTGAATGTTCATGTTAAACATTCCACTGGTTTCCACTGTAGAGCAATGGAAGGAAACATATCTATAGCATAAAAAGAGACATCTTGAAAAAAAAACTTGATAATGTTTCAAAGATATTCATTACGATAAGCTTCTTACACTAATAAAAAATATAGATGGTTATTAAGCACCAAATACTTAGCACTATACACATGTTGAACTCTTGCAAAAGAGACATTTCTTCTGAATTTGAGACTTAGAATAGAGCCTTTCCAATGATTCTATGTTTAGTCTATTTTGGTCCACTTCCCATTATGGGCACCTCTACAATTGGGTGACATAGTCACCCAATCATCCAGTTGCATACAAAGAGGTATCCATAAGAAGTCCTCTCTTCTATTGTGAACTTGATATGAAGTCAAACATCTAGAGGAACAAACTTAGAAAGAAGCCATTCAAACCTTCAGAGAAAGTATCCAAAATGAAGAATCTTAGAAGTGGTAAATCCTCACTCACAAACTTTGGGAGTATTTATAGAAAACGAATATGAAGCTTTTAAGTTTCTTGATTTGATGTATCAAGCGTGACAAAAAAACATAGAATTTTAGGAAACCAAAAATATTTCTTATTTTGAAATATGTTTTTCTCTTGAAGTTTTATAGATTTGTAGTAAAAGATTCTTATTTTTTAAAAACAAATAACATCACTTTGAATACAAGAAATTCCATTGCGTTAGCAATGCTTCGAGAGTCTATCTACTTGAATGAAACTTTTCTTCATGGTATTAAGAGAGACACACATGTTATCATTTTGTACAAATGGCAACATACTACTTAAAGTAATTCGATGGCAATGCACCAGGATGCGCTCTCCTTCTTGAGATCTACATGATGATACCCTCGAAGTAGAAAACCGAGCTCCTAAGGCCACACATAGTACTCCACATAGAGGTTGCACAATAAGCAAAAAAAACACAATACAGAGGGGGCACAAAGACAGACTTCTTAGGTCTTACAAATGCAGTCAAACTTACAGTCTGTGACTGATCCGACCACTATATGTTTTATTAAAGAACATATACAAAGAAGTGTCCGGTGGCCATTTGGCCTTTCACATGGACACTAACGATGACAATCTCCAACTAAAGTCCAATATGGCCAGACTAACTATGGGAGAAAAAAATAAAGAATGATAAAGAATACCTGAGTGTAAGTATACAAACTATACCTCCCACTTGATGGGCATGTTACACATTATACAAGTGACTGTGTAAGATCATGATTCAGGTAACCCCCATCAAGTGACAACAGTGTCGAAAGCTATCATGTGGTAGAGCTTTAGCCAAAGCATATATAGCATTATCTCGAGTGTGAACCTTCTCAAGAATAATGCACGTAGTGGCTAAGCAATCTCTAATGAACTGATACCTCACCTCAATGTGCTTAGTCTTTGCATGATAGATTGGATTCTTAGCCAAAGCAATGGCACTCTGATTGCCATTGAGCAAATGAGGTACATGCTAAGGTAAACCCATATCACAAGCAAGATGAGAAAGCCACAATGCTTCCTTACATGCCTCACTTGCTACAACATACTCTACTTCTATGGTGGAAAGAGCTGTACATTCTTGAAGACCAGATCTCCAAGAGATAGAACCTCCAAAAAAAATGAAAAATGTACCTTGATGTAGACTTATAATTGTCTACACAACTAGCATAGTCAGAAACTGTGTAACCAATAATAGATGCTTTCCCTCTACCTAAGCATAAACACTTGTCCTTAGTGCCACTCACATATCTCAAAGTCATCTTGACCGCTTCCCAATGTTTCTTGCCACGATTAGACATACGTATGCTCACCAATCCCACTCCAAATGCAATGTTTGGTCTCGTGGCTACCATAGCATACATGAGACTACCAACAACAGAGTGATAGGGAATTTTGGTCACAAATTTCTTTTCCTCATTTGATTTGGGGCAATCATCCTTGCTCAATTTCACATATGTGGGTAAAGGTGTACTCAATGCCTTTCCACTTCGCATAATGAACATGTGAAGTACTTTGGATATATACTAACTTTGAGACAATTATATGCATCTTTTACTCCTATCACGAGTAATGTGCATGCCAAGAATATGTTTGGCATCCCCCAAATCCTTCATATCAAATATCTGACTCAACTTCTTTTTGAGAATTGACAAGTCATCAGAGGACTTCCAAGCAATCAACATATCATCAACATAAAGTATCAAGCATATCAAGTTGCCACTGAGCATCTCTTTGTGAAGAGATAATGATCCTCATTGCTTCGAGAATAGTTGTGAGACTTAATAAAAGCATCAAACTTTTGGTACCATTGTCTAAGGGACTATTTAATTTAAGTCCATACAATCTCTTCTTTAGCTTAGAAACTAGACTTTCCTTGTCAGGAACTGCATAACCCACCCTCTGGTTGTTCCATATAGATCTCATCTGTAAGATCTCCATGCAAGAAAGCATTTTTCACATCCATTTGGACTAGATCTAAGTACTCCATTGAAATGAATCCAAGCAACATGCGCAGGGTAGTCATCTTCACCACTGGAGAAAAGATTTCCTCGAAATCAACACCATGTTGTTGCTTAAAACCCTTTGCAATAAGTCGTGCTTTATGCTTTGGAGAAGCACTATTTGATGTGAATTTCAGCTTATATACCCATTTACATGGTAAATATTTCCTGCAAGCTGAAATGATGAATAGAACTATTCAAGATAGAGTTGTTTCAAGATAGAGTTACAACTTCACATGAATTCAGAGTATTTTGTCAATCTAGTGGGATTCGTAGAGAGTTTACAACTACTTATACCCCAATACAAAATGGTTTAGCTGAAATGATGAATATAACTATTCAAGATAGAGTTGCTTCTATGTTGCATCATGCAAACCTCTCACAAGGATTTTGGGTAGAAGCAGTATTGATTGCATATCATTTTCACCTAGTATTGCCAAAGGTCTGAAAGTGGCACAAGAGTTATGGACAAGGAAGCCACCATATTATGATCATCTTCGAGTTTTTGGGAGTGAAGCATATGTTCATATACCCAAGAATTGTAGACAAAAGTTGGACTATAAGTCAAAGAAATGCATTTTCCATGGATATGGTCGAGAAGGAAAATTTGGATATCGCTTATGGGATCCTAAAACATGGTCAATGATCTGTAGTGATGTCATTTTCAATGAGTTTAAAATGCATAAACAACCCATTAAGGAGGTTGAAGTCCAAAGAGTGGTGTTTGAGGATACTAGTCCTCCAGTTAGCATGCATAAAAATGTTGCACATAGGGACATTCAAGAGAATGTCTAATCAGATCAGTTTGCAAATGTTCCTGTTAAGCAACCATTGAGATGCTCTGCATGTGTCTCACATCCACCTAATAGATATGTTCCACGTTTAGATTTTTTTATGCTTAGGAGATGCCAGTGAACATTCTTTCTACAAAGAGGCTATGCAGACAGAGAATCATGTTTAGACTCTGGTACATTGCTCACTTGAGACTATCTAACGTGAGATGTTGAACGCTGATCATAGAGCACTCATTCCCTTTGCCTCATGTCGGAAACAACCTCTACACCTCTCATCAAATTCTTCTAGTTGTAAGTCAATCTGTAGTGTTTTCCTAAATCCTCTAGTAATCTTTCTCCCTCCACTCTAACGTGTTTCCTCATGTGGGCAACAACCTCTACAACTTCCACAAAAACAAGATGAAGCCTAAGAAGAATGGGTTTAGTTCGTGGATGATACAAATAATAGCTTTTGTTGTTAGAATTGTACCCAACAAGAATAAATTTCATTGTTTGATCATCCAATTTCTTGCATTTTTGTTGAGGCACTAATGCATATAGCAAACAACCAAATGCACACAGATGAGCAATAGATGGCTTGCAAATATGCCAAGACTCATATGGACTGACAAATTGTAGTGTTTTGGTGGGACACATTTAAAGTACATATGGTGCACACATGAAACTCTCAAGCCAGAAAGATCAGATTGCTATGAAAATTGACGTGAAGGTAGAAGCCAAATTGTCAGATTTCTGTTTAGGATCCATGTCAACCTCCTTTTTGAGACTGCAAGGTGGGATCCATAGAAAAACAGGTCAGTTTGCAAAACTATAACTTGTGTCCTATTTGGCAGCACTCATATTTTCTAGATCTAAACTTTCAAGTGATTTCATGTACTATTCATACACGAAGAAATTGTGTTCTTCTGAGATCAAACTATCACGTTGTCGGGAAGCGAAGGAACATCTAAGGAAGGAAGAGCGAGTGCGAGGTTCGATCAAGCCCCACTAGGTGTGTCATTCCCCTCGTCCAACAAGCAACGTTTGCACGTTGGGTGTCTCACCCTTGGTATGGTGGTTGTCACGTACGCTGTCGACTCACGCCCTCGGAAGAGACAAGGGAAAGCTTGCATGTGCAGAACATAATCGTCACGGATGCGGAACAAAATATACAATGCAAAAAAATAGCTGATCTCGATAATAATTGTCACTCTAGCACAATGTCAAGTACCAACGTGAGGAGATCCACCTCATAATTGTCAATCCGTGGAGACGTGAAGACTAGTATGATGACTATGAGCAAGTGATGGCACAAGTGCGTGAGTGAGAAGCACACTAGCATGCACACACATATGCACACATGCACACACAAGGCAAGAACAAAGAGAGGAACAAAAGAGTAACTTCCATTATAAAAGAGTTTTCATACAAAGTTCAAATCTACAACAAGCTATCCTCAAAAATGAGCTCTCTAGCTCCTTTTATAGTTTTTGACTAGCTTTGGTCCTATCCACACCTAGTGTCCGGCCTAGGCTATTTTGGAGGCTCAAACGAGCTCCGAAAATTATGAAAATTGGTACATAAATACTACTAATATCCTCAACCTCCAGGACTCCTCGGCTTGCACAAAATGGAGTAGGAATAATCAAAAATGGTATTCACAATGGTGTGGAGTGACTAAGATCACTATTTGGAAAATATTGCTTCATGAAAAATTATAGGGCCTATTTGCCGGATCTACGGACTGCTTTTCCTACTTAGTACTTCTCTTTGCTCTAGCTCTTTTTGTTGGCTTCCTTGTCTTGTAAGTCCTTGAGTGCCTTGACTGCTACCAACACCCCCCCTCTCTCGCGCCTGTCGTCCTTGACAAACCCTTGTTGCTAGGAGTGCAAGATGTAATACTCCTCAACATCAGTGGCAAGCTGATGTTCCTGAATGCGCTCTGGCCAAGTCTCTCATCATGCGCTCCCAATCAATTGGACCCGGGATGTCCAGATGTGGCAGACAAAACTGATCTGCATGGATGGCTTGCTCTACTACAAATAGATGTAGCAAATGTGTTGGTCGGGGAATGAAAATTTCGGAATGATATTCCCAAAACCCGGTGGAGAACATTTCTTCAAAGGTCTGCTTGTAGAAAGCAGGTAGATACTTGATGCGTGCGTGCCATGCAAAAATTATGTTTACGGAGGGGGTCTGGCTCATGTCGTAGACTAAATCCTTCTTACCTTGAGAAAATTCAGGGGCGAAGATGTATGGAGCCTGGAACTTCCGAAAAGTTTTGAAGACAACTATCATGAGCTCAAATATTTTCATACACATCTTTGCTGCTATGTCGGGCACATTCTTTAAGCGCATAGACCAGGGGTGAATGGTGGATATCATGTATGCTATAGTTGGGGGCACTCGAGGTGGAGAAGAATATGGATACTTGACCCAAGTAGAGCATTCTTTATTATTGCGTACTTTGATTGTAAAAGCTTGCCATGATCTGCAATGGATCATTGGGCAATAGCATGGGTTATACTTGATATATAGTGGCATGGTGGCCCAGGTGCTCATCATCTCACGGTAATCAGTTAGTAGCCATTCATGCCAATTAGGTTGGAAGATCAAGCTAGCGTGTGCATCTTTTGGTAAGTCATCCGGCTCAAATTGAGTGGCAAATGTGGGCTCCTTACCTGTATGTCTTTTAATTTCTACATTATAGTCATGTAGCAAGACATAGTAAGGCATGTATTGTGTTGTGATGTTGTGATCAACCGTTGATGGGATAGGTGTTGAAAGTAAGAAGATCTAAGAACAGTTTCTTCCAGATTTGTGAGGGATTGAATTTGCACTGTGACGCTATCACCGTGTGTTTGTCACACTTTCTCAACCCGTTTGAGCCAGCCTGGAACTCCAATTTCCAAAGTGTCATGTCCCTCCTCGGTAACTCGACCACCAAGTACTGGCATCGGCTCGTATGGTTCTTCGTAGCTTTCATCGATAGGAATTTCCACCACTGTATCAGGTTCTGGTTCTTCAACTAGAGAGGGTGGCCTTTCATATGGTAAGAGACGTGCTTGTAGTTCTACCATTTGCTTCCAAAGGGTCTCTAATTCTTCTGTAGATTGTTGCGAGATTACCGGATCTTGTTGAGCTATGTTGGCACTGGCTAGCTACTTCTTTAGGTCAGCACATTCGGATTCTAACTTTTCATATGACTCCAAAAAATATGCGTGCTCCTCAAGTAAGATCTGAATGTCTTCCGATGGGACCGCTCTATACTTTGTAGGACTAATGTCTGCTCCCGAGGTTCCTTCCATAGCTGCTTCAAAATTGTATTGGTTTTGTTGTTAAAGCTGCTTGTTCCCTTCTAAGGCTGCTGCCATGTGTTTCCATAGTAGCCCGAGATTGCATCTGAGTGTCGTGTTGGATAGCATCTGCTCTTGAAGCACATTTTCGAGCTCCTTGAGTGCTTTATCATCCAACGTAGATATCTTTGACTCCAATTCGGTGTGAGCCTGTTGTAAAGTGGTATGTTCTGCTAGGAGTGTTTGGTAATCAGCTTCTAAAATGTTGACTCTAGCCTGCAGGCATTGAGATTCTGCCTGGAAGGCATCAGTGCGCTCTTCCAATTGCTGGTATTCTTGTTGTAATTGACGGGCATACTGAAGTAAGATATTAAATGTACTATTTACATTATGAGATGCAAGGGGAGGAGTTTAGAATGCAGCGGGAGTGGGAATGGGAAGGGGGGTAGTGAATGCTATGTCTTTCAATGAGGTGTGAATGGTGAGGTGGGGGGGTAGGGGAATGGCTGATGGTGGAATTGTAGGGAGAGGTTATATGGTTGGTGAAATATCCATGGGGTCGGATAGTGTGGTGTGTTCAAGGGCTACCATGTAAGTGGGTATGGTAGGTGAAGTGAGTGTGGTGTCTAGGTAGATTGATGCTGTTGCGAGCATCTGGGAGCTGTGCATCTGAGATATTGGAGTGCGAATGTACTGCTCCATGAAAGGTAGGTATTGGGGTGGGGCGATGGGGGTGAGTGAGGTGTAGGGAGTGGATGGGAAGTATGGCTCGTGGGATAGGGGTACGTGCAATGGGGAATAAGATGGGAAAAAAAGGATACCCTCAGTGGGTCAGGGGCTCCCAACCATACTCGGAATTATGGGTGGCCAATTATGGGTTTGGAGGACAAAAATGGTGAAGTGTACAGAGGATTGGTAATGGAAGAGAAGAGGGTGTCATGTGAGGTTGGCTCACGGAAGGAGAAGAATGTGGATGAGGTTGGGGCATAGGTGACGGTAGTTGTTACCACTATAGTTTGTTTCATGGTGGGAGGCAGTGATGGTGGAGAAGGGGGGGATGGGGGGTGCTTGGATGAGATGGGTGAGATGGGTGATGTTTGTACAAAATTTTCAGTAGTGAAGTCAATGGTTGTGGTTGGGGTAGCTATGGTTTCGATGGTTATTTCTGGTTGTGTGATGGTTATTCTTATATTCTTACCTGTGCATGGTAATGTGTCGACTCTGCGTTTGTCATACCTGACGGATTGGCCGACTGTTGTGTGAATGGCTTCTACGATTCCTAAGGATTCTGACATTAATTTGAGGGTGGTAGTGAAATTTTGGTCCACTAGCTTGTCTAGTAGCATTTCTTCAATCAAGGCTTGGCCTGATGCAAGGGAGAGTTTGTGCCTTTCTTGCACTGCTTTGATCGTATCGTATAGCCTTTGTAGCTGGGATGTGTATGTAGGCACACCTACAAGTTCTGGCACTTCTTGCTGCACATCTTGATGCCTTTGGTCATGCTCCACCTCATCCTCCTCATACTCTTCATCTTCCTTGTCCTCTTCATCCACATCAACTATGGCAACAGGTACTTGGGAGGTTGCTGCTTGTGGTTGAACATCCCCAACTTGTTGTTCCTCTTCTGCCTCAAGATCTACTTCTCTTAACAATTGTTTGAAGTCTTCATTCGTGAGTTCCTCCAAGGGTGCTCCACTGGGAAATTTGAGATCAGTGGGGATGGGAGGAAATATCAAATTAGGGTCGTCGGTGCTGCATCTTGGGAGTCTTAGTGTGAATGGTCGAACACATCGGGGTGGTGGAGTAACGTCCGGTATTAGGGTGGCTCCACGTGATTGAGCACAAGATACTTGGAGAGTTCCTCTCATGTTCTTGGAAGGGAATCGAGTGGACTGCTGCACTCGATTCCACATCAGGGCTCATTGAATAGGGATGTCATAAGCCAAACACCTATAAATGATTCTACTTAGAGCACAACATCCATATAGAACATGCTTTTGCAGCCATCGTTTGTGGGATAGGTGTATCTAATCAATTATCCAGTGGGATAGGTTGATGGTGAGGTTCTATGTCTCTGCCAGATACAAAGTGAACCATAACTTCTTGGGTGGCATGGTGAATCTGTCTTGGACAGGAAAAGGAAAATGTTGCATGCACATCCGAGGGTGTATTGCAATATTGGGCATCATAGCGACCATATCCTTGAGCTTGGTGAGGGTCCGATTCTTCATGTAACCAGGCACCAAGACCTCTTTCTCTGTTGGAATATGCATTCCTTGCATATCTAGGGCCTCTCTCACTAAGTTGTTTGATAACCTAAACCTTTTGAGCTCATTCCCCCTTGTTAGAGATGGGAGCACAAATGAGCTTGTACCTTTTGGGTGCTTGCTTGGTGTCAAGGTATTCATGAGATAGTAACATCTCATGAAGTCAGGTCGGCATGATTGGTAAGCTCTCTAAATTGACGTGCCTACTTGAGGGCTAGTTCCTGATGCATCAGCCATGATATCACTGAGAGCGGCTGATGATCTTATCTGCAGGAAGAAGAAAATCACATTAGCATTGTGTGGGAAACATGATAATAGTGTGTTTCCTTTACAATACCAACATGTCACTTTTTGGGTTAGAATTTAGTCGAGTGGGATATTGTGTGTGTGAGAGTTATAGTTAGAATTTCAGTGTTGCCCCTATATGCATACTTGGTCGTGCAATGTACTCAAATGCATTCCTGTCTATGCAGAGTGTGTTACATGACAGGGTGAGGTGATTTAATACAGAGTTTAACTCTCCAAACTTTATGTGTGAGACGGTTCCTTTTGGTGGCAATGATTTTCTCCTGTTTTTGAATCATGTTGTCTTGGATTTGGGACTTTTTGCGTACCCATTTCCAAGAAGTTCTAGGTGTGGTTACATGTGTGAAGTGTTGGAATGTAGATGTGAGTCGAGAGTTGTGTAATGTGAAGGATGGTGAGTAACCTTTTAGGCTTGTGAGCTTGTGTACTGAAGCTACTTGTGCATGTAAGCAGATCTTAGGCACCTAAATTTGTCTAGTATCAAGGTGAGCCATCGTCGATCGCTTTGGGATCCAAATAAGAATGGCCCATTTTGGAAGAATTATCGATATGTTTTCTGCGTATTCGTTGCCTGAGCAGTTGGTTTTGTGCATCCTTGGGAATCTCTCTCCAAAATAGAGGGTTGTTCACCCTTGCCTATCTAGATCTACTTCACATTTTGAGTCCTTTTGCTTTGAGCTCTCCATTAGCTATGAATATCGACCCTTTGCTTCCCTTGCTTTTTGCACTCCTTTGATTGCTTTGTCTCAATCATCTTTGGAAAAGAAGGGAGTTCCACCACATCCCTGACTCCTTTGCTGAGAATCTCATTCTTCTACATCATAGAGTTTTGGGCAAGAACAACATGGTTATCTTCATGTGTACTCCTGCAAGGTCCAGGAGTTTGTGCCTTTCGTAGGTCCTTGAGTGCTTCATTTTCTAACTCGATTGTAATGCAATTCTAATTTACCCAAACCTGAAGAAGTCCACTTCTTAGGTTTAGGTTGACGGCATGATCGTAGATCCAGTCTTGACCCAAGACAAGAGGTTCAGTGAGATCCTCATCTTGACACACTAGCACTTTAACTGTTAAGAAAACATCTTGAATGTAGAGGGGATGTTCCACCTCACCCATGCAAGGGGTTTCCACACCTCCAAAGCCTATGAGGTATGCTTCTATAGGATTGATACTTAGTTTCAATCCTTGACAGTAAGAAAGTTTAATTGCACTAGTGGCTGCACCTGAGTCAATTAAAGCCCGTATAGTCCTTGCACTATTTCCTTGTCCTATCTCTAAGGTCACAAAAGGACGTCAATCAATTATTCTATGGGAACTTACACCAGAGACTTCACACATAGCCATATGATATCCTGGAGCTTGTAGGCATCTGGCCTAGGCTGATCTCTACCCTGTCTTCTCAATTTCATTCTTTGGATGCGTTCCACTGCTTCTGCATGTGCTTATTCTCAGATTAATTTTTCTTCTTCCTTACGTTTCTTGGCCTTGCTAAGTCCATTGAGCATTTCCTCAGTGAGGGGTTTTTGATGTAGTTTGACTCTACATCCGCTAATGTAACTAGGGAGAACATCACCTTCTAGTGTAGCTAATTGAACTACTCCACTACTTGAGATCCTTTTTATGATCATAGGTCCATAGCCATGCTTCTCTAGGTTTCTTGCATGTTGTTTCAGGGTAGACACCGAAACTAAGTCTCCAACCTTCAAGCCTTTATCCCTCACATGGGCATCAAAGTATTCCTTTTGTCTTTTCTTAGCTGCATGAATTCCTGCTGTAGCTCTCAGTCTCGTTTCACCTAACCATTCCAGGTCAAAGATCCTTAAAGAGAGTTCATGACCTGTCCACTCATGCTCCTGAGATACTTTTAGTGTTGGTATCAAGAAGTCCAATGGTAGCACTACATTTTGGCCAAATACCATCTGAAAGGGTGTGGCTTGGAGTACCGTTTTATAGCAACTCTATATGCCCAAACAGCATGGTGTAGTTGTTTGTCCCAATCAGGGCATTTATTATTCACTAATTTGGTCAGCACATTGCATAGAATCTTATTGGTGCTTTCGGCTTGCCCATTAGCTTGTGGGTGATAGGGGGCAGACCTCTTGTGTATCACCAAGAACTCTTGGAGAAGATTTTTAATGACTTCATTCAAGAAGTGAGTGCCTCTATCACTTACTAGTTATATCGGTAGCCCATATCTCATGAATACGTTCTCAAATAAGACCTTATCTATCGTTTGAGCATTGTTCTTCGTTGTGGCTTTTACTTCTACCCACTTGGTTAAATAATCGGTGGCAACAATGATATACTCCAACATGGTAACTCTTAGCTGGGGGATTAATAGGACCTACAAAGTCTATTCCCCACTTAGAGAATGCACATCCACCCATCATAGGTCTCAGTGGCATCTCATCTTTTCATATAGGATACTGAGTTTGCTCACAAACATCAAACCGCTTCACATAGATATGTGCATCCATGTGAAGGGTTGGCCACCACAAGCCTGCAAATAGGATTGCCTTAATCACACGGTCTAGACCAAAGTGTCCTCCTGCTACACCTTGGTGACCAGTGTCCAAAATTTTAAGATATTCACTCTCATGCACGCATGGCCTTAGGTAAACATCTTTACCACGCTTGTATAAGTTATCTCCAATGAGTGTGTAACCTAGGGCTTCTTGTTCTAAACTTCTCTACCTAGCCAAAGGTCATATCTTGAGGGAACGTTTTCATTCTCAGGAAGGTTGTCAATGGTTCACTCCAATCTCGTATTAGAGACACTTGGTATAGTTTAGTGTGCTCCACAGGTGGTCTAATACGACAGACTGGGCATTCCTTATGCAACTTATGGACATCAACTTCCATAGTCGGCCGGTGCACTCCGAGTCTCCTTAGTGTCTCTAAAGTTCTTTGCCTTGAGTACTATTGCCTGTTGCTCTAATGCACCTTCATGTGCTAATTGCAAGCATTTTGCGTACTCCTCTTCTTCCACACAACAAGCTAATATCCAGTGATCTGTATGCTTGTACATACTCCCTGCCATGATATTGTACTTTTGGGCTTTTACTACTTCCCTATGTTGAGTGTTCATTACTGGGTGTTTTGGTCCATATGTCAATACTGGCACTAGTGTCTTGGCCCACTGCGGTACAATTTCCAAATTAAACAAGTAAGCATCAGGAATATCATCTGATACTCCTTGTGGTGCCTCTCCGGATGTGAGCCTTGAGAGATGGTCTACTCTCAAGTGAGTCTTACCTTTCCTCACCACTACCTCAAAGTCATATTCCATAAGTAAGACGAACCATCTTACCAATCTACATGTATTGCATGGCTTGTTTACCAAGTATAGTAGAGCTTGATGATCAGTAAAAAGATTTAAACTTATTTGCAAGCAAATAGTGTCTAAACGTTTTAACTGCGTATACCATGCCTAATCCTTCTCGTTCGGTGGTGGTATAGTTTCGTTCAGCTACATTCAACTGTCTACTAGCATAGGCAATTGGAAGATCCATATTACCTTCGCTCGTAGGTTGTGCAAGTACACATCCAATGGCATAATTGGCTGCATCCACATGAACATAAAATGGCTTGTTCCAATCCGGTGTAGTCAAGATTGGTGCCAAACACAATCTTCTTCTAAGCTCATTTAAGGAGTTTTCGCATTGTTCAGTCCACTCAAAGTTAGTCAAAAGGGATTACAAGGGCTTTGCAATGATTGCATACATATGAATGAATCGGCAATAATAGCCACAATGCCCCATGAAAGCTTGTACTTCCTTGAAATTCCTTGGCCTAGGTAGCTCTACAATCATTCTCACTTTCTCCTCATCCGTGGATATGCCATTCTTCGACACTATGTGTTCTAGAATCTTGCCTTGCCTGACCATGAGAAAACACTTCTCGAGGTTCAAGCAGACCTGATATTCTCTATATTTATCAAAGATTTGTCTAATTTCTAGTATATGTGTTTTCCTCATATTGGAATAAGCATAGAGATCATCAACATGGACTTCCAAATTCTTCCTCAAGAACTCTTTAAACACATGGCACATCAGCCTCAGGAAGGTGGCAGGAGCATTGGTAAGCCCAAATGGCATTACTCGAAAAGCAAATATGTCCCACTCTATGGCAAAAGCCATCTTATGCTGATCCTTTGGAGCAATGGCTACCTGATTGTAGCCAAAAAATCCATCAAGGAAGCTGTACACTTCCTTGCCTGCTACTCGTTCTAGCAGATGCTTGGTAATCGCAAGCGGATAGTTATCTCGAATAGTGGCTACATTAACCTTCTTCAAGTTAATGCATACACGTAACTTTCCATTCTTCTTGGGCACCACTACAATGGGGGATACCCACTCAGTGTGCTCAATTTCATAGATGAATCCAACTTCAACCAATCTATCTATCTCTTCCTTGAGTTTGGAATGTATGTGTATGGCTTGTATTTAGAAGGTTTGGCATCTGAGGTCATGGGAATCATGTGTGAGCATATGTCAAGATCTACACCTTTCAAGTCCTTGTAGCTCCAAGCGAATACATCTCTCTATTCTCTTAGCAAAGCTATCAACTCTTGCTCTTCTTCTTCTGTGAGGTCATGTCCTATGTACGTGTATTTCTCTTCTCCTTCTTCTAAGGCTACAAAAATTTTCTTGGTGGTTTCCTTGTTATCATAGGCCTCTCCTGCTTGCGCATTGCATTTAGGCATTCTTATCATGATTCTCCTATCGTCTACCTCATACTTTTTGAAGTTTTCTAGGAACTCAAACAAGGATTCTTCCTCCTCTGATATGTCTTCTCTCTTCTTCCTTTTCTTACCTTCACTCTTAATGGTTACTTGTGTGGTTAACCTCACATCATTCGTAAGTTCTTCATACCTCTGAGGGTGATCTTCTACTTCATAGAAATATTCTTCATCTGATGCAAAAGGTGGGTCCATGATAATTGACTCTACATTGGAGTCACTTGCATCCTCAAATGCATAAGTGTTAGGTTCAAATTCTTCAATAACCGAATCACACATGATTGGCTCTATTGTGAAGATTGAAATGTCATAGCCATCCTCGTCATAGTGGGGTGTCCATTGTTCTTCATTGATGGCTACATCCATTGTTGCTAAAATTTTCGCCCAACCATGAGGTTCAAATTCTTCGTCTGGGAAAACTATAGGTGCATAGGCTAGGTCTTGAATTGATCTATGGGTTTCCTTTGCACCTACCTCTCTAGCTATTTCTCTCTTCTCTTCTTCTACTACTACTTTACACATCCACAAGTGAGTGTCTTCATGCATCCATGAGGATCTTGATCCTATGGAATGCACTGATTATGTATCATCCTTAGCTCGATGGATGGGATTCCATTGAATAGGGGGTACATCTCTATGAGAATAATCCTTAAGATTGACTTTGGTTGTAACACCTAAGTGTTGCAAATACAAAGAATTGGTTCCCCAATCTTGTACCACTTGCAACTGCCGCATAAATGGTCTTCCCAAAATCATCTCATAGGCCTGGTTTTTGCTAAAGTCACATATAGCAAAAGTAAGCTCAAACTCTACACCACATGTGGTGAGAGTTATTCCTTTGAGTAATCCTAAGGGTCTTTCTATGTGACCATCGACCATCTGCAATTTCATTCTCATGGGCTTGAGTGCCGGCTTGCCCCATCACTTCCATAGGGAAGTGGAAGCAATTGCAACTCTTGCACCTGAGTCCAAAATTGCCTTGGTTGTGTATCCTTGATGGGTAATGGGAAGATAGGTGTTTCCTTCTTCTCCTTCACTCATGTTCCCTATCTTGTCTACATGTTTCTACAGTTTTGGCCTAACCTTGTGTAGCTCTTCTAAAGTGAGATTGCACTGCACTTTAGTGTTTTTCACTACATCTATGTTCCTAGGTATGATTGAGTCTTCGTTTCTTATCACGACCATGGGTGCTCTCATACAAGTAGACTTAGCTTCCCATGGGCCTCTCAAAAGGGGTAGTTCTTGCAAGGAATAAGACTTGGAGTCTAATCTCTCATGAGATTGGGCACTCTTCTGCTCCTCATAAATGGAAGGAATGTCTTGTGGGAATCGATCATGCAAGTCATCCACAAGTTCAATGGGAGGAGAAACTTCACTCTCTTTAGCCCATTTCTCTTCTTGAATCTCTCGTAGAAATTATATTGAACACCGATTCATAGAAGAAGAAGAATCTGGCTATGTGGAGTTAGGCACATAAGCTTCCTAAGTGGGAAGGCTTATTTTTTCACTTCCCTTGTCCTTACCTTGAGAGGTGGGGTCCTTTTCATATTTGGCAATTAGCCTCTCCAATCTTTCTAACAATCCATCAAAGCGCAACTATGTCTTAGTTGAACTAGAGAAGTTAAAGAGGCGATTGGCTTCAAACATGGTTTCAGCCAATTCCACCATCCTAGCGCAAACTTTAGTTCTTTTGAAATCTACTTCAGCTATAGGGTAGCACTTTTCATGATCCGTTACCTCTGGCCCTTCTTGGATTCTAGCCTGATATGCTTTAAGCATCATTTCTAGGTCCTTGGGAGTGGAATTGGCTAAGACTGATCCTACTCTAGGGGGTGGTGGAATTGTGTGAGGTGGATTGGAAGGTGGCAGATTGGAGGGAGGTGAGAATGGTGGTGGTGGAGTACTGTGAAAGTGAGTTTGAGATGTGAGTTCAATTATCTTGGCTTTCATTTCTCTTAGACTTTCCTCGAGTTCACTCATCTTCTTTGGCCATTGCCTTTTCATTCTCTCTCGACTATCCTTCCAAGCTATGGTCCTCTTCTTAGTTATGTTCTCAGTTTCACTAACCTCAAAACTCTTTTCGTATCCTAACCCTTGGTTTTGTTGTAAAGCTTGAGCTCTAGTGACCATTTGCACAGGGGCAGTGCAAGTTACACTTCTTGTAGAGTCTACAACTAACCCAATAACGTTGATGGGAGTAATTTTTGGCATATTGTTGAGGTTCTTAGGACAATCTCGCAAGAGATGCTCTTTCCCACAATTGGGACACAAACCTTGAACTGTCACTCAGGGTTGTGTAGGTACAGACATAGGGCACTCACGAATGAGGTGATCTCCCTGACATCGGTAGCACAGTCCTCTAGGAAATGGGGGTCTTACCTGCGTTCTGGACTCTCTTGCTAAGTTTCCTTGCTCTATCTCTCACATAATCCTAGTAGGAGATGGTTGAACCACGCCTTAAGAGAGAGGATTAGGAAGTAATCCTCAACCATGGCTTTTGGGGAAAGTGGTTAGCCCATCGCACTCCTAACCGGGAGGTTGTGAGTTCAATTCCCAACATTGGTATCAGAGCCTAGTTGAGAAATTGGGCGAGATGGAGGTTCATGCCTCATTCGTGGGCACTTGGAAAAAGCACTTATCTGTGGTGAGTGTGAAACTGGCCTTGGATGAAGGCACATGGGCATTTGGGAGGGTGGGATAGGTCCAAATTTGCTCCATGTGCTTGAGTTTGAGGTTGGTGGAAGTGCTCATGCATGGGAAGTGGGTCCAAGAGTTAGAAGGATCCACAAGTGGGCATTGACGACAATGCTCAGTCTAAGGGGGGAGGAATGTCACATAATCCTAGTAGGAGATGGTTGAACCATGCCTTAAGAGAGAGGATTAGGAAGTAATCCTGAACCATGGCTTTTGGGGCAAGTGGTTAGCCCATCGCACTCCTAATCGGGACGTTGTGAGTTCAATTCCCAACATTGGTATCAGAGCCTAGTTGAGAAATTGGGCGAGATGGAGGTTGGCACCTCATTCGTGGCCACTTGGAAAAAAGCGCTTATCCGTGGTGAGTGTGAAACTGGCCTTGGATGAAGGTGCATTGGCATTTGGGCACCCACAGAGGGTGGGATAGGTCCAAATTTGGTCCATGTGCTAGAGTTTGACGTTGGTGGAAGCACTCATGCAAAGTGGGTCCAAGAGTTAGAAGGGTTCACAAGTGAGCATTGAGGACAATGCTCAGTATAAGGGGGAAGGAATGTCACATAATCCTAGTAGGAGATGGTTGAACCACACCTTAAGAGAGAGGATTAGGATGTAATCCTCAACCATGGCTTTTGGGGCAAGTGGTTAGCCCATCGCACTCCTAACCGGGAGGTTGTGAGTTCAATTCCCAACACAATGTCACATAATCCTAGTAGGAGATGGTTGAACCACACCTTAAGAGAGAGGATTGGGAAGTAATCCTCAACCATGGCTTTTGGGGCAAGTGGTTAGCCCATCCCACTCCTAACTGAGAGGTTGTGAGTTCAATTCCCAACATTGGTATCAGATCCTAGTTGAGAAATTGGGCGAGATGGAGGTTCACGCCTCATTCGTGGGCACTTGGAAAAAGCACTTATATGTGGTGAGTGTGAAACTGGCCTTGGATGAGGGCGCATAGGCATTTGGGCACCCACGGAGGGTGGGATAGGTCCAAATTTGGTCCATGTGCTGGAGTTTGAGGTTGGTGGAAGCGCTCATGCATGGAAAGTGGGTCCGAGAGTTAGAAAGGTCCACAAGTGAGCATTGAGAGCAATGCTCAGTCTAAGGGGGGAGGAATGTCACATAATAGATGGTTGAACCATGCCTTAAGAGAGAGGATTAGGAAGTAATCCTCAACCATGGCTTTTGGGGCAAGTGGTTAGCCCATCGCACTCCTAACCGGGAGGTTGTGAGTTCAATTCCCAACACTATCTCAGCCATGTCTATCTCTGGAATCACATTACCAAATTCATATGTTCTATTCGGTTGGTTGGTGACTATGTACATTGTCCCTTCCTTATCTAGGTATGCACCATTTTTGAACTTGACTACCGGATGTTCTAATCCAAGGGGTTGATCAGGGTTCTTAATTTGCACAAGAGATCTTCTTAGGCCATCCTCATAGATGTGAGCACCTAATCGGGTCGTCCTAATCTATTCAAGTTGAGTTTTGTATGGGCCTTCAGGTTTCTCTAAGTACACCACTCTTGAACTTCCTGTGGGTCTCTCCATACCATAAGACATCTCTAATTTTCTAGTTTTGGAGTTAGGGTAGTGTGGATAAGCGCTCAACTGCTAGGCCCAAGACTTAGTAGTGTGATTGACACTAGCTTCTGAAGACCTTAGGCTTTGTTTATCTCCCCTTAGGTGTCATCTTGATCTAAGGTTCATATGCCTGATTGAACAACCCCAATTTTATCCCAAGTACAACCTCGTTGCAGATCACTTTATATCAATCACTTGGTTCTTTTTTAGTTGGTTATTGTGTTTATGCTCTTGTCTGATATCACATCATCAGGAATACTTGATGGAATTGCCGCACTTTTAGTTGCTCGCACCACGTTAAATTCTTTTCTGTAAGGTTATCGATTACATAGAGATTAAATTCCTGCTTGAACTTGCAAATTTAAGAGTCTTCAACTTGACAGATGCCTATCGTCACCCTGACTTACTTCTAGCACAACTCGCACTTAGCCTAAGCTAGGAATCGACAAAGGGAGTTGAGAATGATCCAACCTCAAGTTGCTTATCCCTTGCCCTTGTAAGCCTAGGAAGTGTGTTCCCAAGCCTGCACTCACTCTTGTCTTGAATGCCCTTCGATGCTCTCAATGGACGTGTAAAAGTCCCAAAGTTAGCTCAAGACTTAAACTCAATTAAGACAATAGGCCATTTTCATTCATGAAATTCAAAGATCAATTCACCCTTTGGCTTTATGAAAAACAATCCTAAAGATCCCTCAGTTTTCTTACCTCGAGGTATGTTCAACTTCAAAATACCCTATCTATAACTCCCCATATTAGTTTTACACGGATTCAAAACGAGCTTTCCAATGAGACTAAGATCACTCCGAACGGATTTCGTTTGAGGAAGTTATGACAGTTCAGGGTTCTGGGGTTAAAACAGGGTTCCAACATGCTAACAACCCAACGGGGTTTTCTCTAATTATTTGCTTACAGCCTGCCTATGTTTCCTATAGCACCACAATCATGCCCAAAATTAGCCAAAATTTTCAAATTAGAAGCCCTAAAAAATTGGTCAAAAATGGTTGTCAATCGCGATTAACAGGGTTGTCAATCACGATGGAAAGAGCTGTTTGTCGGGGCCTATTATTCGCGATGGAGAGGGGGTGTTGATCAAGATTGATGGGTCAATCACGATTGATGGTGTCAACCACAATGGACTAAGTTTTTTGGGTTTTTTGTGTGATTTTGTATCAGTCATGGTCTATTAGTCGCGATGGATAGGTTTCTTGATGAAATGGGGTATCAATCGTGATTTTTCTGTCCACTGCGATGGACGGCTATCAATCACGATGGACATGCAGTCCGTCGTGGGGTGTCAATCATGACTGGCTGAATTTTTCAGATTTTTTGTGTGCCTATGTGTCAATCGGGGCCTATTTGTCACGATGGACAGGATTTTCGTCATTTTTTGGTGTCAATCATGGATTTTTTGTCGATCACAATGGATATCGTCTACCACGATTGATAGAGGTGTCCGTCGGGGCTGTCAATTGCGATGGACAAGCTGTCTATCACGATGGACACTATCAATTGCGATTGATGCTATTATTCACGATGGACAGCAAAAATGCAATTTTTTTTTAGAAATTCTTGTGGATTTGTGATATGCAAGGTCTCTAGTCTACTGTGGTGCACTTAGTTTTAACCAAGGATCAAAATTTTTGCCAATCGCGATTGACAGAGATTCATGCCTTGGAGACTGTGCAGAGCTTTTCCGTACTTGCGTGACCTGCTAGAGATGATGATACAGCCAAAACCTACAAGAACACTCAAGAAACAGGCAAAAACAGCACACACAAATCGCTCTCTCGCTCTCTCTCACAAGTGAAATGAGGGGAATGGAAGGGGGAAGGTGATATGACCAAAAAACTGAAAATTTCGCGAAGGTGGTGATGGAGGTGGGAGATGGTGAGGATGATGATGGTGATGATGATAGTGAAGTAAGAAATAGAAAAATAAGGAAAAGTAAAAAAATTACCTGCAATGTCAACGTCACAACTCTACATCTTACCATCACACGCTCGTCCTTGAAGCTCTCTCCCCGGCAACGGCGCCAAATTTGGTGTCACTCTAGCACAATGGCAAGTACCAATGTGAGGAGATACACCTCATAATTTTCAATCCGTGGAGACGTGAGGACTAGTATGATGACTATGAGCAAGTGATGGCACAAGTGCGTGAGTGAGAAGCACACTAGCATGCACACACATACACACACACGTGCACACAAGGCAAGAACAAAGAGAGGAACAAAGGAGTAACTTCCATTACAAAAGAGTTTTCATACAAAGTTCAAATCTACAACAAGCTAGCCTCAAAAATGAGCTCTCTACCTGTTTTTATCGTTTTTGACTAGCTTTGGTCTTGTTCAGACCTAGTGTCCGGCCTAGTTAAAAAATTAGGTTCCTAGGCTATTTTGGAGGCTCAAACGAGCTCTAAAAATTATGAAAATTGGTACATAAATACTACTAATACTCCTCAAGCTTGAGGACTCATCGGCTTTCACAAAATTGAGTAGGAATAATCAAAAATGGTATTCACAATGGTGTGAAGTGACAAAGATCACTATTTGTGAAATATTGCTTCATGAAAAATTATAGGGCCTATTTGCCGGATCTGTGTTGACTACTTTGCCTACTTAGTTCTTCTCTTTTCTCTGGCTCTTTTTCGTTGGCTTCCTTGTCTTGTAAGTCCTTGAGTGCCCTAACTGCTACCAACAATTTACATCGAACAATCAATATATAAAACCAATAATACAACTCAGAATAAATGCCATGAGAGTGTGATCCGGACAATACAAAATATATACTACGCTACAGTGCAGATCAAGTAACACAATATAGGCTTCCCGCAACAATGCAAGAAGATGCCCACGAGCTTCTCTTTGGTCTTCGCGATAGGAACTTTGCTTTTTTTGGTCTTCAGTCAATGCTTTACTTCAAGTCTTCTCGATCTTTTACAACTTTCTTCAAATAGCTCTCTTTACGTCATATAATCCTCCAATATCAAAACCTGGAGAAAATCTGTGGAGGGTTGTTGAAGCTCAAAGTCAAGGACAAAGCATGGAAGCACATCAAAAGGTGGACACACGAGGAAAGGGAGCAAGTAGGGAGCTCCAAGAAGTGTATGTCAAATTTTCAGAAGAATCCCCTACAAAAATAGTGATTTTCATCACTAAAAACCATTGTAAATACCATTATCTATTTTTAGTAACTCCATTTTGTTCAAGCCGAGGAGTCCTCGAGCTTGAGGAGTATTAGAAGTACCATCGTACCAATTTTCATAATTTTTAGACTTCGTTTGAGCCCTCAAATAAGTCCTGGAACCTAATTTTTAACTAGGCCGGACACTAGGTCTGGACAGGGCCAAAACTAGTCAAAAAACTATAAAAAGAGCTAGAGAGCTCATTTTTGGGGGTTGGCTTGTGAGAGAATAGAACTGTTTCAAGAGAACTCTTTTGCAATCTAAGCTTTCCATTGTTCCTCTCTTTGATCTTACTTTGTGCGCGTGTGTGTGTATGTGTGTGCATGTTTGTGTGCTTTCACTCACGCACTTGTGCCTTCACTTGCTCGTGGTCTTCATACCGGTCCTCACGTCTCCGCGGATTGACAAGTAAAGGAGGTGGTGCTTACGCTTGAGCTACACCAAATTTTGGCGCTGTTGCCGGGGAGAGAGCTTCGAGGACGAGCGTTGTGATGGTAAGATCGTAGATTTGCGACGTTGGAAGGTAAAAAAAGCTGTCATTTCAGTTCATTTTCTGTTTTTTCCTCTTCATCTTCATCATCATCATCATCTCCACCTTCTTCCACCTTCTTCTTCATAGAAAATTCTTGTTTTTTAGTGCATTTTCACCATCTTCATACCATTTTTCATGCATTATTGTGTGGGAAGGAGTTAGGAGAAGCAAGGGAGAGCAAGCGCTGTGTTTTTTTCATGATTTTCTGCTCATACGGAGCTCGCCATAGCCGGCGCTCAGAAATTTGAATTTCCCGCCAAAAAACGCGATTCTCTGATGAAAATCGCGATTCTGTGAAAATTCAAAATTTTTTGAAAAATCACGATTTTCTGTTTTCCCGCCTAAAAGTTGGCTGAAAAAATCACGATTCTGTGGTCATTCTCAGAATCACGATTCTGTGTTTGTGCTCAAAATCGCGATTCTCACAAATCACGATTTTCAGTAAAAAACACGATTTTGTGAAGAAAAAGGCGATTCTGTGTAATCACGTTTTTTTTTTTTTGCTCAAAATTGCAATTTTCAGAAACACGATTCTGTGCTCAAAATCGCGATTTTCATGTCAAAAAACACGATTCTCTAAAACACGATTCTGTGCTCAAAATCGCGATTTTCATGTCAAAAAACACGATTCTCTAAAACACGATTTTGTGCTCAACATCGCGATTTTCATGCCAAAAACACGATTCTAAGAAAACACGATTTTGTAAATCGTGTTTTCTCTGAGTCAAACACGATTCTAAGAAAACACGATTTTGTGAAAAAAACACGGTTCTCTGAGTCAAAATCGCGATTTTCAAAAACACGATTCTGTGCTCAAAATCGCGATTTTCATGTCAAAAAAACACGATTCTCTAAAACACGATTCTGTGCTCAAAATCGCGATTTTCATGTCAAAAAACACGATTCCCTAAAACACGATTTTGTGCTCAACATCGCGATTTTCATGCCAAAAACACGATTCTGAGAAAACACGATTTTGTGAAAAAAAACACGATTTTGTGAAAAAAACACGATTCTCTGAGTCAAAATCGCAATTTTCAAAAACACGATTCTGTGCTCAAAATCGCGATTTTCATGTCAAGAAACACGATTTTCAGAAACACGATTTTGTGATCAACATCGCGATTTTCAGAAACACGATTTTGTGATCAAAATCGCGATTTTCAAAACATGATTTTGTGAAAACACGATTTTGTGAACACGATTCTCAAGGTACAAAATCGCGATTTTCTCCAAAGGTCCTGTTTGCCTGTTTTGACCCCAGGAGCCTGAATTGGCATAACTTTTTCATCCAAAGTCCATTTTTTGAGCTCTATAGCTCGTTGGAAAGCTCGTTTCAAATCCTACACGACCTCAACTTTTTTTTTCAAGAATAACGCGTTGATTTTGAGATAGGATAATTTGAAGTTGACCCTCAAGTGGGACTAAGGAACCAAAGGGACTCCAAAGAATTTTGAACCATACCAAGGGGAAAATTTGGACTCTTGACTAAAGCTTATGAACCTGAGATCTGGTAGACACTTAGGCAAGGATAAACAAAGCATTAGATCTTCTGAGGCTAGTGTCAACCATACATCCAAGTCTTGGGCACAACAACTAAGTGGTCATCTTTTACTAAGTTCAGACACAAGTGACTCAGAAATGTCTTTTAGTATGGGAAAACCTGCAGGTGGCTCAGGGACTGCCCATCTACAGACACCAGAAGGTCCCTATAAGACACAGTTGGAATATATTCGGACCAACCAATTAGGTGCTCGCATCTATGAGGATGGTCTGAGGCGATCAGTGGTCCAACTCAAAAATCCAGATCAATCCTTTGGACTTGAACACCCGGTGGTCAAGTTCGAAGAGGGTTCATACATTGATAAGGAAGGAACCATGTATGTGGTCACCAACCTACCAGATAGGACTGATGAGTTTGGAAATGTCATTCCTGAGAATGAAATAGGAGACCTAGAACAAGGAAATGTAGGACAAGGACCCCAGACTCCTAGAGGTAAGTCAGATTTGACCCGAGTGATCACTCCAGACTGGATCCCTCAAGATAACAAAAGCATAGAACTATTTTTGAATAGAGAAACAGAGGAAGCCTTTTGGAGATTCAAGCCAGATCAACCTAGCCAATTGGGCATAGTTATCATCTACGAGTTCAAGGATCCAGAGATACCAGGCAAAGTTGTCTACCTGGATAACACATCAGAGAAAATTTTCTTGGTAACAGAACATGATAGACATGCATATACTTGGAAGAATGAATTGATTTTCCCCCCACCAAGATCCAATGTTTCCCATGGCCTCCAAGGAGTAGGATCATCCCACGCTCATGAAGCCCAGAGAGGAAGAACTAGAGAGAGACCTGAGGTAAGTTTTGCACACACCGTGGGCAGGAATAGATCAGGATTTGAAAATGAAAGACCTGAAAGAGAGAGACATCAAGCACATAGGCAAAAAAGAGATGAACATGATTTTCCATTGCCTAGACCTCGAGAGCACCGAAGAACCCTTAGACCCACTCAAGTGATCAAGGCAATGAAGAATTATTTTGACGGGTCAGGAGATCCTTATGATCATGTGGCCGAGTTCAAACAAGTGTTAAGACTTGTTGAGGATTTATTCACCCAATACGAGGCATTTGGTTTGACTCTTAAGGGCACTGCCTTGGCTTGGTTTCAACCATTGAGTAGTCGCAACTATCGCGATATAGGTCAACTGCTAGACGAATTCATTGTAGAATTTTCCAAGAGTGGTATCAGGCATAACACATCATCCTTGATCCACAGTTTCAAGCAGACACCCCAAGAAACAGTGCGACTAGCAGGTAGAAGGTTCAGACAGTACCTAGAAAGATGCCCTGCTCCCGAGTTACCCACACCAGCCAAACAAGTGGCTTTGTTCTTAGATGGCTTACTGAGCACAAAGTTAAGATCATACGTATATTTGAAAGAGCCTAGATCCATAGAAGAGTGCGTGCGGACATGCATTGACATAGAAGATAACTTGGGTGAGGAGTTAGGATTATCCAAACTCTATAAGGATTCAGATAGTTCTACTAGTCATACTTCAAAAATCTCCATGGAAATAGAGGAGATAGCTGAGCAAGTTGCCAAGAAGCTGGGAGTCCAAAATAAACAAACACAAAGGGTCACTCCAGTGAATCGGTGTTATACTTGTGGGGGCAACCACATGGCTAATGTATGCCCAATGCAAAACCAAAACATTAGAGAAAGGAATGCTCCATATTGCACTATTGAGAGAAAATACACAAACCACACGGCTCAAGATTGTCCCTACAATAGGCAGGCTGTTAGACAGAATTATCAGCAACCTTACCCACAAGGTAGGTATCAGAACCAATACCAACAGCCATATTATAGACCACAACAACAATATCAGGTACCATATAGGCCACAACCTGTCTTGGGAAACCAACCGCCAGCTCCAGCCAACGTGATTCCAGTCAAATATGCTGCGGGAGAGGAAAATCTAAATAGAGCATTGGTGCCCCTAACCCCATGGATACCAGATAATGATTCTCATGCTCATAGTTCAGACTACTCCCATGAAGGTAGTCCACATGCGTATTACACAGAGTCACCTGAACATAGCGAGATTTACTCGTATCAATATGAGGCACTACCTATGGAGCAAAATTGGGAGCCAGAATACTCCAATGTCATGTACACAAATCCTAACCCTAGGCCCCAATTGAGACAAATGAGACCACAAGCCCCTAGAGGATCTTGTTTTAGATGTCAAGGTGATCATTTCATTCGTGACTGTCCCCACCCATCATCTCCGAGTCAAGGACAGGCTATCACCATACAGGCTTTTTGCCCTGATTGTGGCAAAGGCCATCTCCCTAGAGATTTTCCAAGAAACCCCTCCAGCGCACCCAAGATTACACCCATTAATGTGGTCGGCTTAGTGGCGGATTCAAGTTCAAGTAGCAGTAATGTGGCACCTATACAGGCAGTTACTAGGGCACAAGCATTAAAACAAGATAAACCGGCAGAGCAATCAGAGTCGAGTGAATCAGGAGAGCCTAGTAAGAGGAAAACAAGAACATGGAAGGATACCAGAGAAAAGGCCAATCGTAAGTGGAATAAAAAGTTATCGGAACTAGAAGAAAGCTTGAAAGACGCAAAAACAAAAATAGAAGACATTGCATCTCAAAACCCCTCGCATGCCGAAACTCCATCCACTCCACCTCATCCCACCCCACCACCCATTGTAATTAGACCGCAACCAGGGTCTGTTCTTGCAGATCCAACCCCAGAAGGCTTGGACATGATGTTCAAGGCCTACCAGGCTCGACTTCAAGAAGGGCCTACAGCTGCAAACCTAGACAAGAGTTACCCTAGAGCGGACTTAGAGATTGAACGGATGAAAATGTGCATGAAAATGGTAGAACAAGCTCAAGCTATACTTGAGACTAGTCAAAAGTTCAATCAGACAAACTCTGTCAAAGGGGATTTGCATTTCCAAGGCTTACTAGAACGATTAGAGCAGTTGGTAAACAAACCCCAAGTTTCTTTACCTCCACAGGCTCAACCAGTTATTGAAAGAGGAAGCTCACCACCAATGGGGGCTTATGTTCCTAATTCCACGGATCCAGGAATACCTCCTTCAATTCAACAGTACTCTCAAGAATTCTTGTGGGAAATACAAGAAGAGAAATGGGCCAAGGAGAAGGGTAATTCCCCTCCTATTCCTGAGATTGATGATCTTCATGATCAATTTCCCCAAGACATCCCATCTATTTACGGAGATGAGGCAGAACAACAAGAAGACGAAAGGTTAGATTTTGAATCTAATACCTTAGAAGAACTGCCTCAATTTCCAGGCCCATGGGAATCTGAATCTCTCCAGATTAGAGCTCCCACAATACTAGTAAGAAATGAAGACTCAGTGGTTCCAAGGAACACGGATGTCGTGAAGAACACTAAGGTTCAGTGTCATCTCACTGTAGAAGAGCTGCTCAAAGCAAAACCTGAGCTTTGGAATCATGTGAAGGATCAGGTTCCAGAACTTGATTCCAACATGCCAAAAGCAGGCTCCAAGCAAAGGGTACCAGAGATACCTCTAGACAAAATAGGGGACATGTGTGAGGGTGAAGAAGGTAATACTTATCTTCCAATCACCTACCAAGGTTACACAACCAAAGCAATCATAGATTCAGGTGCTGGTGTTGCTATTGCGACCACCTCCTTGTGGAAGCAATGGGGCAAGCCCACATTAAGACCAACTAGAATGAAGCTTCAAATGGCTGATGGTCATTTTGAAAGACCTCTAGGATTGCTAGAAGGGATCACTCTAACCACTTGTGGTGTAGAGTTTGAGCACACATTTGCTATATGTGACTTTGAGAAAAATAATGTCTATGAGATGATCCTAGGAAGACCCTTCCTACGACAATTGCAAATAGTACAGGATTGGGGAACTAACTCCTTGTACTTACAGCACTTAGGGGTCACCACCAAGGTCAATTTGAAGGATTACACCTTCAGAGATGTACCACCCCTACAGTGGAATTCTATCCACAAAGCGAAAGAAGATTCCATCTCTGTGCATTCTGAAAGTTCACCTGATCCATCATGGCTGCATGAAGATACTCATTTGTGGATGTGCAAGGTCGCAAAGGAAGAGGAAAAATGTTTAAAGGCAAGAGAAGAAGGAACTTCGCTAGGAGATAGACCAGTTAAAGACCCAGCCTACACACCGATGATCTTTCCAGATGAGGAGTTTGAGCCTCATGGCTGGCCAGAAATCTTAGCCACCATGGACATTGCTGTCAATGAGGAACAGTGGACACCCCATTGTGATGAGGAGGGTTATGATATCTCAGTTTTCATGTGTCAACCCTTGCTAGAAGAATGTGACCCTAGTGATGTCATAGAGGAAGAAGAGAATGACGATGATCTAGAGTCTATTGTGATGGATAGTTGCTTTAACTCAGAGCAGCACTATCTAGAAGATATAGGAGTGTTCACCCAGAAAGAAGAAGAACCTCTCACAAGTATTAAAACAGTAAACTCAAAGGATGGAAGTGAGAGTAGTCAAAAGAAAAAGAAAAGAAAAGCAGTGAAACAAGAAGAGGAGGAATCATTGCTTGAAGTACCAGAAAACTTCAAGAAATATGAAGTTGACGACCGCAAAATTTTGGTACGAATGCCTAAGAGAGAGGCCATCATAGGAGAATCATATGATAATAAAGAAAAGACCAAGAAGATTGTAGTGACCATTGAAGAGAACTAAGAGAGATGCACATATATAGGAGATGACCTAAGTGCAAGAGAAGAAATGGAGCTCATAGCTCTATTAAGGGAATATAGGGATGTGTTTGCATGGCACTATAGAGACTTGAAAAGGGTAGATCCAAGAATTTGCTCTCATACTATCCCCATGACTGCTGATGCTAAGCCCACCAAACAGAAGCCCTACACATATAATGATACCTATGCAGCCAAAATAAAAGAAGAAATCGATAGGTTGATTGAAGCTGGATTCATCTATGAGATTGAGCATACCGAATGGGTGTCCCCCATTGTTGTGGTACCCAAGAAGAACGGGAAGTTGCGAGTGTGTATTAACCTTAAAAAAGTTAATGCCGCTACGATTAGAGATAGTTATCCACTTCCAATCACAGAACACCTATTGGAGCGTGTTGCAGGCAAGGAAGTTTATAGCTTCCTTGATGGATTTTCAGGTTACAATCAAGTAGCCATTGCCCCAGAAGATCAACACAAAACAGATTTTGCTACAGAGTGGGGAATCTTTGCATTTCGGGTGATGCCATTTGGGCTCACCAATGCACCTGCAACATTCCAAAGGCTCATGTGTCATGTCTTCAAAGAGTTCTTGCGAAAGAGCTTAGAAGTGTATGTGGATGATTTATGTGCTCATTCCCAAGAAAGAAGGGTTCACATCCCTGAGCTCAGACAAATCTTCAACAAGTGTAGAGAATATCGAGTGTGTCTGAACCCAGAAAAGTGTGTGTTTATGGTGCGTCAAGGTAAAATCTTAGGTCATATTGTTTCTAAGAATGGAATCTCAACAGATGAAGATAAGGTACGAGCCATAGCGGAGCTACCAAGGCCAAGGAATATTAAAGAGGTACAAGCCTTTATGGGCCATTGTGGATACTACCGTAGGTTTATCCACATGTACGCGATCATAGCTAGACCCCTTTATGCCTTGTTGTCTAATTTTGAGTGGAATGACGAATGCGAGAATTCTTTCAACGAACTGAAAAAAACGATTGTGCACGGCACCAATACTCACCACTCCTGACTGGAATAAACCATTCCATGTCCATGTGGATGCATCCAATCATGCCATAGGATGTGTGCTAGCACAACCCACAAGTGAAGGAAACTTAGATTTGCCCATAGCATATGCTAGTAGACAGCTCACTGCAGCTGAACGGAACTATACCACAACTGAGCGAGAGGGCTTAGGCATGGTATATGCTGTGAAGAAGTTTAGACACTATTTATTGGCCAACAAGTTCAAGTTTTTCACTGATCATCAAGCTTTGTTATATTTGGTCAATAAACCTTGCAATACTGGACGCTTAGTAAGATGGTTCCTCTTACTAATGGAATATGACTTTGAAGTTGTTGTCAGGAAAGGTAGAACCCACCTTCGGGCAGATCACCTTTCTCGCATCACTTCAGGAGAGTCACCGCAAGGAGTGTCTGACGAATTACCCGATGCTTATCTGTTCAATTTAGAAGTTGTTCCTAAATGGGCAAATAAGTTGGTACCAGTCCTAACCTTTGGCCCTGCAAATAAGAATGTGAAAACATCACAAGAAGAAATTGTAAAATCACAAAAATATCACATATTAGCAGGAAGCATGTACAAACAAGATACTGAGGGTGTATTAGCATGTTGTGTGGAGGATGATGAACATAGTAGTTGGTTGCAACAAGCCCATGAAGGAATGCTAGGAAATCACTATTCTAAACAACGAACATTGCAGAATCTAAAGCGTTTAGGAGTGTATTGGCCTAGCATGGACAAAGAAATACATGAGTGGATTAAGAATTGTCCAAGGTGCAGAGAGAGACCCCCAGTGGAGCATGCGACCCTTTATCAAGTGTCATTAATTCCAGGTTGGAGTGCTCCATTGGTAGAGTTTATGAGATCGGGAAGATTACCCAAAGAGGCTAGTCTAGCAAGAAGAAGAAGCATGGAGCAAGAGGCTCAAGGCTACGCCCTAGTAGGAGACAACTTATACCGAAGAGGCAAAGATGGTTACTTAAGACTGTGCGTTCACGAATCAGACTATTTAAAGGTCTTAGAGACTGCACACAGCGGTGTTGCAGGTGGACATTTTGGTCCTGACCGAGTGATCAAGACCATTCTATTCTCAGGACTTTGGTGGCCCACTCTTCATATGGATGCACATACCTATGTGAAGAAATGTGACACATGCCAACGTGCACAATATCCAGTGAGGAAAGACGAGATGCCCTTGAGGCCAATGATGGGAGGACGTGCATTTTCGAAGTGGGGCATAGACTTCATAGGTCCTATTAACCCCCCAGCTAGAAACTCCCATGCAGAGTACATCATTGTAGCCACAGATTACCTTACAAAGTGGGTAGAAGTCAAAGCCACAACAAAGAATGATGCTCAGACTACGGCTAAGTTCTTATTCGAGAATGTGTTCACGAGATATGGACTACCAATAGAGTTGGTGAGCGATAGAGGCACACACTTCTTGAATGAAGTCATTGAAAATCTTCTCCAAGAATTCTTGGTGATACATAAGAAATCTGCCCCCTATCACCCACAAGCCAACGGACAAGCCGAGAGTACCAATAAGATCCTCTGTAACGTATTGACAAAACTGGTAAATAATAAACGCTCTGATTGGGACAAACAACTTCATCATGCTGTTTGGGCTTATCGAGTTGCCTACAAAACGATACTCAACGCCACCCCATTTGAGATGGTCTTCGGACAGAACGCTGTGCTACCATTAGATTTCTTAATCCCTGCCTTAAAAGTAGCACAAGAGTATGAGTGGAAGGGGCATGAATTGTCCTCTAGGATCTTTGATCTCGAACGCTTGGGTGAGACGAGGCTACGAGCGGCAGCAGGCATCTACGCTGCAAAGAAGAGGCAAAAGGCATACTTTGATGCACACATCAAGGATAAGGGATTGAAAGAGGGAGATCTAGTGTTGGTATACACACTAAAACAACATGCCCGTAAGTTGGAAAAAAGAGGATACGGACCCATGATCATTAATAGAATTTCCACTAGTGGTGCAGTTCAGTTGGCCACTCTAGAAGGAGATATCTTGCCAAACTATATTAGTGGCTGTAGAGTCAAGCTATATCAAGAACCTCTTACTGAGGATATGCTAATGAGACTCAACACTGCTAAGAAGCGAAAAGATGAAGAGTTAAGAGTGAGAGAAGAAGCACAGGTAGAGGCCAGAGAGCGTATTAGGCGAAATAAGTTAAGGCGATTAGGCCTAGAAGTCAACTCAAAAGCCCCAAAATATCACATGGATATGTGTCAAAAGTCAGGCATAGCGACTTCTCAGGTCATTGACCGAAGACCCTTTGTGACCATAGAGATAGGACAAGGGAAGGGTGAAAGGACGGTGAAAGCATTGATTGACTCAGGTGCAGCAAGTAGTGCAGTTAGACTTTCCTACTGCCAAGACTTGGGGTTGAACATCAATCCCATAGAAGCTTATCTCATAGGATTGGGAGGTGTGGAAACCCCTTGTTTGGGCGAGGTGGAACTTCCCATCTACCTTCAAGATGTTCCAATGAGAGTCAAAGCGCTAGTATGTCAAGATGAGAACCTTACAGAACCACTTGTCTTGGGCAAGATTGGATCTATGACCATGCAGTTAACTTAAACCTAAGAAGTCAAATTCTTCAAGTTTGGGTACATGAACAATGCATTACAATAGAATTAGAGAACTGCATGCTCCTAAATCATGGCACCACACACTCTCTTAGTTCTTCCAAGACTAATCATATGAAAGAAGATGTTGTATGTGTCAAAAGCTCTATGATGCAGAAGGAGTCAATCGTGGAAGACCAGGTTCGAAGGCGGGTGGATCTTTCTTCTTCTCCAAAGAATCAAGTAGCCACAATAGTGAGCCCACCACACAAGCAAACACAACCGTTCACGACAACTGCTACATCAAATAGAAAGACACCATTCGATAAAAAAGTAGTTCCGGGCATGAAGCAGATCTAGGTACGCAAAGGAGAGCAACCACCAGCCTTGCCCCCACAAATCCCATCCATGCACACTAACCAAGCTAGAAGACGAAGGAAGCAGCTCAGACAAGCTCAATCACAAGGTATCCAACAAGTTTGGGTGCCTAAGAAGTTAGCTGCAGCTCAACAAGGGCAATTACAGATGTGGGTACCTAAGAAGCTCCTACATCCACAACAACCTTTGTTCTCCCACATGCAAAAGGTTTCAACAAAGAAGCCAAAAAGAGAAAAGGGTAAGAACCACGTACAGAGACCAAAGGAAGATCAAATCAGCTCTTCAACATTAGTAGGAAGACATGAAAAAAGGATATGGGTTTGGAAGCCAAAAGTGCAAGTGGCCTCCACCGAACCAAAGCGTCAACCACACTGGATACCACAGTTCAGAAAGCATCCAAAGAGAAAGACGCCTGAAGTGACCTCTACAGTGCCAAATGATGTTCTAAAATGGACTCCAATAAGGAGAATTACATCAGTTCGAGACTCAATGGATACCTCCACCAAGGTCGGCATCAACCTCCACAAATAACATCGAAAGCCTCGAACGAGCAACAACCATGTGCTCCTTGCACAACCCTGTCTTTTGCACCATTCAGGTCATGCATTTCCAAAGTATGCATTAATATAGGGCCACATTACACGGCTGTGCATAGACACACTTGAGAATCCCATGCACAAAAGCACAGTGACATAGGTCAAACATTTTTATTGATACTAACTTTTGTGTTCTTGTTTTGTGATATCCTGTTCCTCAAAAAAAAAAAAAAAAAAGAAAAGGGAGAAAGAAAAGTGGGAGAGAGCTTGTTCCCAGGTTTGGCTTATGAAACATGAATGAGTCATGCTTAGTTGAAGGTGGAACTGTTGATTACTAGGCATTTATCAATTTGGATAGAAGTGTGTCTCGGCCAGCAGTGAGATTATTGCTGCCTTATCTGGTAGATGACAAGCATTTGGCATGAACATGGCATCTCCCACTATGATTTTCTCTTACCATGGTAGGAATGAAGAGCTTGAAGGTCCGCAACTTGAGTGATGCTGAACTACTTCATGTACCAGAGCATCCAAGGAGATATCTGCAAAAGGTAGTTCTGGAGGAGAAGACTCCTGCATATGGTGAGCTAAAGAGAACATGTGAAACTCAGCTTGGTGTAGTTACCCGATGTTGCTTGCCAAGGAATATAAAGCAATTCAATTCTCAGTATTTCCTGAACCAGTATGGAACAGTAGCACTGGTGAATGGTCTATGTCAATCAGCATGGTAATCTCTTAGAAACCGGCACGTGTCCAATATTCCTCTGAGTGTCAATATAGGGAAGTGAACGTGCATGAGCCCAAGCTCAGAAAATGCACATTGTTAGTGACAAATGTTGCTTTGAAAAGAGGAGAGGGGATCCACCACTCAAAAGATCTCATCAGTGGACAATCAACATGGACATTCATCAACAAGGTTCCATCCCAAAGGCCGGGTGTACAACACGAAGAGACAAACATCCATTAACCTTCGCCATGGTAAGTATCTTTACTCTGGAAACACCATAACCATGATAGTTTAGGAAACCTCTTCGTCAGCATACCCTTGAGCACTTAGCTCAAGACCCAAAATTTTTGCACCATACTTCTTCCAATGCATTTTCCAAGTAAGCATGCGTAGGGCTACATTACAAGGCCGTGCACAAGGCACATACTTTTTTCAACCCAGGCACGAACACACTTACCCATCATTCGTTATGGGTTATGAGTAGTTGGCATGACTGCTCTCAACATCATCTTTAAAAGAGCTAGCGGACATCATGGGAACAACATCCATATCTCGGAAGCAAATTGAAGCCAGTAGTTGCTCCAAATCACTCTTGACAACCTCTTTTGAGCAACTTGCAGTTTTGAAAGCTCACAACGCCACATTCTTGCTGGAATCCAAGGAACCAGCTCATACAACGGATGGACACCACCTCTCAAAGCACTACACAGAACAGCCCTTCCACCAAGGGTCTGTCAGGGACGACAGACTCGAGAGGGGGGGGAGTGTTGAAGCTCAAAGTCAAGGACAAAGCATGGAAGCACATCAAAAGGTGGACACACGAGGAAAGGGAGCAAGTAGGGAGCTCCCAGAAGTGTATTTCAAATTTTCAGAAGAATCCCCTACAAAAATAGTGATTTTCATCACTAAAAACCATTGTAAATACCATTATCTATTTTTAGTAACTCCATTTTGTTCAAGCCGAGGAGTCCTTGAGCTTGAGGAGTATTAGAAGTAGCATCGTACCAATTTTCATAATTTTTAGACTTCGTTTGAGCCCTCAAATAAGCCCTGGAACCTAATTTTTAACTAGGCCGGACACTAGGTTTGGACAGGGCCAAAACTAGTCAAAAAACTATAAAAAGAGCTAGAGAGCTCATTTTTGGGGGTTGGCTTGTGAGAGAATAGAACTGTTTCAAGAGAACTCTTTTGCAATCTAAGCTTTCCATTGTTCCTCTCTTTGATCTTACTTTGTGTGTGTGTGTGTGTATGTGTGTGCATGTTTGTGTGCTTTCACTCACGCACTTGTGCCTTCACTTGCTCGTGGTCTTCATACCGGTCCTCACGTCTCCGCGGATTGACAAGTAAAGGAGGTGGTGCTTACGCTTGAGCTACAAGGGTACTCTTCAATTCGGTTCTTCAAACCTTTTCTTCAAATACTTATTACTTCATATAATCATCCAACATCAATACCTTGAGGAAAGATCCACATAGAAGATCCATGGGGAGTAAAAAATCATTCGTACATTGAAATTTATGATAAAAACACACTAGTGAAATTGCATGGAATACACAAACATAGATATATAGAGGAAAGTATTTATGTGCATTAAAAACACATGCATGGAATCTTCGGACTACACACAAACACATACTCTCTACTTTATATTTGAATATAGATGGTTGTGGAAGTCTTATCGTTAGCTTCTCTTTAAAATAATATGATCTTATGATATTCTTGAATCAGGTCACTAATCAAAGCCCATAATATCATACAGAAAACCAACATTAAAGCCTCTTCATAGCTCCTGTTACCTACATCCATGCTTACTCAATTTGGAGAAATCATTTATGGGATCAAGCTCAAGCTTATCACACTTATTGCTTACTATTTTTGGGTAGTAAAATGTGTCAGAATTAATCTTAATGGCAAGGTTACTTTGTTATGTTTAACCATTGAGAACCCTCTCTCTACATTTTTATGGTAATCAATCATCCCATTTGTGGGTTACATCGCCCCCTTCCATAAGGTCTCATACATGGAGTAAATGTGTTTTCTTCAAAATTTTCTTTCTATATCACATGGTTGTTGGTGCAGACCAATCATCAATTGAAGGCTTGGAAGATCAAATGATGAAGGAAGAATCAATTCCTAAAGAGTGGAAGAAGATCATATTCAGAGGACAAGAGAAGTGTACACATATGTACATTAGCATAGTCATAGATGACTTAGATCATTTTGTTCAGTAAGAATTATGTACAAATTATCTATAAATACCTTGAGAAAAGTCGGGGCATGTATGAGAGCATATGTGATAATAGTCAGAAGTCAAGAATGAGGGAGATAGAAGTCATGAGATAGAGGAAAGTGAATTTGAGTTAGCTCTCATCACTCAGTTGTATTTCTTCTGAGTAAATGAAAAGTTTTGCGCCCGATGTTTCTGCGTGTTCTCCTTCTACAGTGGATCAATTGTGAAATGCTTTTGTACAAGTCTAAGTTGAGAGTTGCTTGACCTCTGTGCAAAGTTTTAGCTTCCAATTGTAATCAGGCTGAGTGAATTAAGTGTAGGAACATTCATATGTGAAGTATGTTCACTGGTTCCTAAAACAGGCGCATTTTTCGAAGTCAATGTTTTAGTCATTTCTCCTAGCACAGTTTAAAGTTTTGCATGAGTGAGGGCTTAATCTTTAAGTTGGAAGATAAGCTACTTATGTCTAGAAGCATTTTGTAAAACAGGTTCTATTCAAGGAGAACCAAGTCTTAAAAGTTACAGGTGTAAAGTCGACTGTTTTGGATGACAGTTTCTGACATAGGTAACTTGAGAAGTTGATTTCTCAAGTTATACTTAATCTTTTGAAGAAATTCAACTTGGAGTAGATGCGCAATCTCTAGGAGATACTTCATACAAAGTTTCATCAAAAACTTTACACGTTTGATAGGCCAATGTGAAGATATAGTGCAGCAGACTTTTCTGTGTTTCATCTTCTTCACAGATTTGTTAACTTTTTGATAATTAGCAAATGATCCTCTAAATTAGTGAAGTGTTTGACTTACTTTTGGTATAGAGGTTGATGGAGAGTGTTAATCTCCAAAAGAACAAGTTAACCTTGAATTTAGATCACCTCTATATCAAGATCAACTTTAGACTCCACCTAATTTAGAGAATCTTCACCAAATTATCAGAAAATTGATTATTCTGAAAATTTCAGTTTCTTCAGAAAAGTCTGTTGCAGATTAGTCACTCATTGACTAATCAATCCTGTAAAGTTTTTGATAAAACTTTGCACAACACTTCGCCTTAAGGTTGCGCAACTTTGCCAAGTTAAATCTCTCAAAAAGATTAAGTACACACTGAGAAATGTGTGAAACACTTTACCTATGTCTGAAAGTGCTTCTCTGCAATGGCGACTTTGACACCTGCAACTTCTTAGCACTGGTTCTCCCAAAGTAAATCCTGTTTGATCAAGATCTTTTAGCCATAGATAGCTTACCTTCCAACTTAGATTTTAAGCCCTCATTTGTGTAAAACTTTACACTGTAGACTGAGCAATGATCATTTCATTGAAGATGAAATGTGCGCCAGATTTCTCGACTGTTAGAACATTCTTACATATGAATGTTCCTAATCAAAATTCTCACAGCCTGATTACAATTAACCTCTCAAATTCTAGCCATAGATAGATTAGCTATGGACTTAGATACGTGCAAAAGGATTTCTCAAAAGATTAAACACAGAGGGAGCAGACAGCAAAATATCGGGCACAAAATTTTTCGATTTCTCAGAAAATTTACATCTAAGTGAGGATGGACAATTCACTCACTCTTCATGTGTCTAATGACACTAATTTCTCTCTCCCTATTCTCAAATCTCTTCTGCTCTACTTGCCCGACATTTTCAAAACATATTTATAGATGAATATATACAAGTGTATGACTTAAACAAGGGTATAAGTCAGCTAATGTACATATGTGTACATGTCTTTGAGTTTTCTGAAAATGTCCTTCCTTCAACCATCTGACTTTGTTTCCTTCTTGACTCCTTGACTTCATTTCTCCATAATCCTTCAATTGATGATTGTCATGCACCAACAGAGGTGCTCTAATCACAAAAGTAAGTTGTTCTTTTGGAGATTAACATTCTCCATCAGTGGTATCAGAGCAGGAGACATCAATTTGAAGAAAGGAGGATCCCGACTGCTGCAGATTCAAGAAATTCAACACTTGAAGGACTAAGAAGTGAAAGCTTGGAGTCAAAGCTTGAGAAGAAGACTATTTGACATCAAGAAAGGCAAAAGGAGTTCAATTCGAAGTAAAGGTACATATATTGTTTGTAAAACTTGAAGATTTCAACACACAGGTGGACACAAGATGGGAGAAAGTTTGCAGATTGATAAGCTAGATAGGGAGAACTATCCAGCATGGTCCATGAGGATGGAAGCACACCTCATGAGCAAAGATCTTATATCATTTATTACAGGAGATGAAGAAAAACCAGAGTTTGCAGATCCAAGTATTCCTACTAGGGAAGAACTTGCAATGTTGAAGACTTGGATGAGAAAGGATGCTCAAGCAAGGAGTATCATCTACATGGCTGTAAATGATTATCTTTTACCTCACATCAGAGGTTTGGAAAGTGCTACAGATGTTTGGAATGCCTTGGAAGAGCATTTCCAAAATACTACTAAGTCAAGGAAGTCCTCACTATGGGCTGAGTTCACAACCTTCAAGAAGAAGAGCTCACAATCAATTTCAGATTATGTGGCAAGGATGAAAGATATTGCAGATAGCTTGGGAGCAGTGGATGAAGACATTGAAGAGGAAAATTTGGTAAGACAAATACTTACAGGTCTAAGAGGAGATGAGAAGTGGAAGCCTTTTATATTGTCTATAGAATTGTCACTTGATCACTTTACTCCTGATCTTAATCAATTGCTAGGACATATGCTAACCTTTGAGCAGGATCTTAAAGGAGACAATGATAAAAGTACAAGTCAAGCTATGTACTCCAAAGACAAGAAGAAGAATGGCAAAGGAAAGCAATCAAATGATGATGAAGGGAATTCAAATCAAGCCAACTTCACAAAAGGGAAGATAAATTTCAGAGGTAAAGGAAGAGGAGGTAAGAACAAAGATAATGCTAAAGCTTGTTGGATTTGTGGCAGAACAAATCATTTGGCAAATGATTGTTGGTATAACAATCAAAGTGGAGGATACAACAATCAGAATTATAGCCAAAGAGGTAGAGGAGGCAGAAACCAAAGAGGCAACTTCAGAGGAAGAGGTGGTAGGACATCATATGGTAGAGGAGGTGGAAGAAACTTCCAATCTCAGTCCTACAACAACAATTATTACAATTATGCATCAGATCAGAAGGATGACATGACTCTTATCTTGAATGCAACTCATGAATCAATGGGAGAAGATCAAAGAGTGTTTTATATTGACTCAGGGTGCAGCAACCATCTGAGTGGGAATCTATCTTTGATGACTGATATGGAAGCAAGGGTGAATGGACATACAGTTCAAACAGGTGACAATACCAAACATAAAGTGGAGAGCATTGGATCAGTGAAGACAAAGAGTGGAAGTACACTTCTGAGTAAGGTACTTTATGTTCCTACTATTCCTAAAAATTTGATAAGTGTAGGGCAAATTGTGGAGAAAGGATATGAGGTGAGATTCACAAATGATGGTGTTTATGTACAAGATCCAAATCAGGGATATAGAAACATAATTGCAGGTAAAAAGGAAGGAAGATTGTTTACTCTCAAAGTCCAAGGTAATGTGGGACATGCACTATTTACCTATGGAGGTCAAAAGGTGTCTGAATTAGACCTATGGCATAAGAGGCTAGGTCATTTCAATGAGAGAGCTATAAAGGAGATGTCAAAGAATCAGGTGGTGCTTGGATTGCCAAACATTGAAGGGCAACATATGGTGTACAAGTGTGAAGCTTGTCAATTAGGTAAAGCACATAAGAGTTCTTATAACAAATCAGGGTACAAGTATTCAAATATGCTTGAATTGGTTCATACAGATGTATGGGGTCCCTCAAGGGACTATAGCATAAATGGATCCAGATATTATGTGTTGTTTGTTGATGATGCAACCAGGTGGATTACTTTGTATGTAATCAAGGATAAATCAGAAGTTTTCAAGACATTCAAACATTTTCATGTCTATGCAGAAAGGATCACAGGACAAAAGCTAAAGAGGTTAAGATCAGATGGAGGGGGAGAGTATTTCTCAAAAGAGTTTGATGATTATTTGTGGAATGCAGGTATCAAAAGAGAAGTGACTTGCAGGTACTCCCCTCAACAAAATGGAGTAGCAGAAAGGAGGAATAGGACTCTTGTAGAGTTTGCAAGAGCTATGATGAAGGAAAAGAATTGTCCAAAACCCCTTATGAAGCATGGTGGGGTAAGAAGCCTAGTCTTGATCATTGTAAAGTTTTTGGATGTATTGCATATGCTTATGTTCCTTCACAATTAAGACATAAGCTAGAACCAAAAGCAGAGAAGTATGTGTTTATTGGATATGATGATAGACAGATGGGTTACAGATTGTGGAGTCCATCCACAAAGCAATTTCTTGTTACTAAAGATGTAACATTTGATGAGCAAAACATGTGGTATACAGGATCACCAAATGAGTATACAGGTGTTGAAGAAATTCAAAGGAAAGGAAAGGCAAAGGTAAAAGTTTGTGAAGAAATTGTTGATGAAGTTGACTCTAGATGTAGAGTGCAGGATCATGTAGAAGAAGGGCCAAGATTTGATCCAGAATCAAATGAGGCTGAAACTTCAAGAAGTGCAGAAATCAGAAGATCTACAAGAGAAAGAAAAGAGCCTATAAGGTATAGTTATGATACATCTTTCCTAACAACAAAAGATTATGCCTACATTGTTAAAACAGAGGAAGATCCAACCACTTATGAAGAAGCCAAAGGTAAACAGAATTGGGAGAAGGCAATGCAAGAAGAGTATGATGCTCTACTTGAAAATGAAACTTGGGAACTAGTACCAAGACCAAAGAATCAGAAGGTCATTGGATGCAAGTGGGTATATAAAACAAAAAGGTTTGCAGATGGTAAGGTGTCTAGATATAAGGCTAGACTTGTGGTCAAAGGTTATGCCCAAACTTATGGGGTAGATTATGATGAAACTTTTAGTCCTGTTGCTAAGATGTCTACAATTAGGACATTGATTGCTATTGCTGCTTGCAAGGGATGGAAATTATCACAATTGGATGTGAAGAATGCATTTCTTAATGGTTACATTGCAGATGAAGTATATATGGAGCAACCAGAAGGCTTCATGGAATCAATTGGATCAGATTATGTGTGTAAGCTCAAGAGAGCTTTATATGGGTTGAAGCAAGCCCCAAGAGCTTGGAATTACAGATTGGTCAAGTTCTTGAATGAATGTGGTTTTCAAGCATCAAAGGCAGATAGTAGCTTGCTAGTGAAGGCAAGTGAAAATGGATACATTTACATATGCATTTATGTTGATGATATTATTGTTACAGGAACAGATGCTCAAGGAATCAATGAACTCAAGAAGCAAATAGAGAAGGAGTTTAAGATAAGTGACTTGGGAAACTTATCTTATTTTCTAGGAATGCAGATTGTGTATACTCAACATGGAGTATATATTTCGCAAGAGAGATACTTGAAGAATCTTTTAGTCAAATTTAACATGGAAGATTGTAAGACCTCAACTACACCATTGGAGGTAAATCATAAATTAAGCAGGTATGGAGGTGAAGAGTTCAATGATATGAAGAAATATCAGAGTTTGGTAGGTAGTTTAATCTATGCTACCTTGACAAGGCCAGATCTATCATATGCAGTAGGTGTGTTGTCACAATTCATGCATTGTCCAAAGAAGACTCATTGGATTGCAGCCCAAAGGGTACTCAGATATATCAAAGGAACCCTAAGTGAAGGTTTGTATTATGGTTTCACTTCTGATACAAGAATCAAAGTGTTTAGTGATGCAGATTGGGCAGGTGACTCAGATGATAGAAGGTCTACTCATGGATATCTATGTTATGTTGGAGATAAGCTAGTATCTTGGTGTTCAAAGAAGCAACATACAGTTGCTTTATCATCCACAGAAGCTGAGTATAAGGGAATGGTAGAAGCTGCAAAAGAAGTGATATGGTTGAAGACCTTGATGAAGAGTTTTGGTTTTGATCATAGTACTCCAATAATTTTTGGAGACAATATGAGTTCTTTGTATTTGGCAGCTAACCCTGTTTTTCATGCCAGGACTAAGCATATAGAGATTCAGTATCATTTCTTGAGGGAAAAGGTACTTGATAAAGAGATTGAAGTGATATACACTCCAACAAAAGAACAAGTGGCAGATATGATGACAAAAAGTCTGGATGGACCTAAGTTACAAAGGTTCAAAGATATGGCAAGTATAAAGAAGACAGAGAAAACCTCAATTAATGATTGAGGGGGAGCTGTTGGTGCAGACCAATCATCAATTGAAGGCTTGGAAGATCAAATGATGAAGGAAGAATCAATTCCTAAAGAGTGGAAGAAGATCATATTCAGAGGACAAGAGAAGTGTACACATATGTACATTAGCATAGTCATAGATGACTTAGATCATTTTGTTCAGTAAGAATTATGTACAAATTATCTATAAATACCTTGAGAAAAGTCGGGGCATGTATGAGAGCATATGTGATAATAGTCAGAAGTCAAGAATGAGGGAGATAGAAGTCATGAGATAGAGGAAAGTGAATTTGAGTTAGCTCTCATCACTCAGTTGTATTTCTTCTGAGTAAATGAAAAGTTTTGCGCCCGATGTTTCTGCGTGTTCTCCTTCTACAGTGGATCAATTGTGAAATGCTTTTGTACAAGTCTAAGTTGAGAGTTGCTTGACCTCTGTGCAAAGTTTTAGCTTCCAATTGTAATCAGGCTGAGTGAATTAAGTGTAGGAACATTCATATGTGAAGTATGTTCACTGGTTCCTAAAACAGGCGCATTTTTCGAAGTCAATGTTTTAGTCATTTCTCCTAGCACAGTTTAAAGTTTTGCATGAGTGAGGGCTTAATCTTTAAGTTGGAAGATAAGCTACTTATGTCTAGAAGCATTTTGTAAAACGGGTTCTATTTAAGGAGAACCAAGTCTTAAAAGTTACAGGTGTAAAGTCGACTGTTTTGGATGACAGTTTCTGACATAGGTAACTTGAGAAGTTGATTTCTCAAGTTATACTTAATCTTTTGAAGAAATTCAACTTGGAGTAGATGCGCAATCTCTAGGAGATACTTCATACAAAGTTTCATCAAAAACTTTACACGTTTGATAGGCCAATGTGAAGATATAGTGCAGCAGACTTTTCTGTGTTTCATCTTCTTCACAGATTTGTTAACTTTTTGATAATTAGCAAATGATCCTCTAAATTAGTGAAGTGTTTGACTTACTTTTGGTATAGAGGTGCTCTAATCACAAAAGTAAGTTGTTCTTTTGGAGATTAACATTCTCCATCAATGGTAACACATCCCATTGTGCTTCTCGTTTCTTTATGACCATTGTTATCCCCTTAAATCCCCAACTAAGCTTTTTTTGTACCTTTATGTCATCAAATATTTTGAATTGACATTCATTATTTGTTTGTTTTGTTATATTCTTTAAAGTACGTTAAAGATTTTTTATGTATAACTCATTTTCCCTCTGTATTCTCTCTCTCTCTCTCTCTCTCTCTCTCTCTCTCTCTATCTATCTATCTATCTATCTATCTATCTATCTATCTATCTATCTATCTATCTATCTATCTATCTATCTATCTATCAATCTATCTATCTCTCTCTCTCTCTCTCCTCTTCTGTTTCGTGTTTCTTGTGCCTTCTTCTTCTCTGTGAACTTCTGCAACATCTCTCTCTCTCTCTCTCTCTCTCTCTCTCTCTCTCTCTCTCTCTCTCTCTCTCTCTCTCTCTCTCTCTCTCTCTCTCTCTCTCTCTCTCTCTCTCTCTCTCTCTCTCTCTCTCTCTCTCTCTCTCTCTCTCTCTCTCTCTCTCTCTCTCTCTCTCTCTCTCTCTCTCTCTCTCTCTCTCTCTCTCTCTCTCTCTCTCTCTCTCTCTCTCTCTCTCTCTCTCTCTCTCTCTCTCTCTCTCTCTATCTCTATCTATCTATCTATCTCTCTCTCTCTCCTCTTCTGTTTCGTGTTTCTTGTGCCTTCTTCTTCTCTGTGAACTTCTGCAACATCTCTCTCTCTCTCTCTCTCTCTCTCTCTCTCTCTCTCTCTCTCTCTCTCTCTCTCTCTCTCTCTCTCTCTCTCTCTCTCTCTCTCTCTCTCTCTCTCTCTCTCTCTCTCTCTCTCTCTCTCTCTCTCTCTCTCGTTGATGTATGAAACACCACAAGAAATGAATTAATGTGACACTATAACACCTCTATGGTCACCATTAACTCATTGCCACTCCAAACTTTGAGAAATGATAGCCTAAAGTGAGAACTTTGCTTCTACAGAAATTCCTAGTCACCGAAATGACATACCTTCAGTATTTTGCTAATTTCTCCTAGCTCAAGTATTATTTCTCCATGAAACTTTATAAGCTGAAACTAAAAGAGTAGAGCTTTCCAACAAGCTATCATATGCATAAAACAGATCTCTAGAACTCAAGTTATGGCTCTCACAAGATGACCCTGTATGACCTTCCAAAATTGGAAATCTTTCCTGTTATAGTAAGAGCGCCTGTTTAAAATTAGAATTCGATGCCTAGCATCAACTTGCAACGAGAATTCGATGCCCGGCATCGACTTGGAGTGTTTTTGGCCACTTTTCAGCAGGGATTCGATGTCGGGCATCGACTTCCCGCATAAAACCTTGATCTTTTGGACACCAAAACTATAGGTGATTTCATGCACACTTAGAATATGACTTATCAACTGGAATTCGATGCCATGCATCGAGTTGCTCCAACAACATCATGTTTTCAAAACACTTCAGTATTGAATGAAAAATATAAATGAAAATATGACTTATCAGTAGAGATTCGATGCCAGGCATTGAGTTGCTTGGAAAACTTGATCTTTTTAATTCATCACACAGTAGGCAAGCATGGAGATGATGGAGAGAGACTCATACACAGAACTTTACTCAGTTCTTTCTCATAGCTATGAAAACTCAAAAGTTTTATAGATGCTTTCTCACTCAGAGAATCCCGACTATACACAGTCGTATAAATGAACTCCTTCTTCTACTTCTTCTCTCTATTCTCTCTCTCTCTCTCTCTGCGTCAGTTGATACAAACTAACTTATATAGATTTTCGTATTCTCGTGATTTTTAAAAAACTTCTAGAACTAAAGTGAACTAACTTTACAAATATGATACATTTGTGAATTTTTCCCTTCACATAGGCATGGGGTTTTCTTCCTAAGATTTGACCTTCAAATATATTTCCAGTTAGTGATTGTTTCTCCAACAGCTCCCCCTCAATCACTAATTGACATTCCCTGTTTCTTCATATCATCTTCTTTTCTTTTACTCCTGCCATGCTTTTGAATCTGCTGGTCTTCACACCATCCAAGCTCTTTGTCATTATGTCTGCTATCTGATCTTTGTCATTAGTAGAAATGTACTCCACTTCAATCTCCTTCTCCATTACCTTTTCTCTGAGAAAATGATAATGTATCTCTATGTGCTTTGTCCTTGCATGAAATACTGGATTTGCTGCAAGATAAAGTGAACTCATATTATCTCCATGTATTGTAGGTGTACCTTGATCAATGCCTAAGCTCTTGAACAATGTCTGCATCCATATGACCTCCTTAGCTGCTTCCACAAGTCCTTTGTACTCTGCTTCAGTTGATGATAATGCTACTGTATGTTGTTTCTTTGAACACCAACTTACAAGCTTATCACCAATGTATATCATGTAACCATGAGTTGATCTTCTGTCATCCTGGTTACCTACCCAATCTGAATCACTATAGGCTCTCAACTTCAAATCTGATGTAAAAGGATAATATAATCCTTCTTTTATAGTTCCTTTGATATATCTGAGAACTCTTTGACCTGCAATCCAATGTGGGCCCTTTGGACAATGCATGAATTGTGACAAAACTCCCACTGCATAACTAAGATCAGGTCTTGTTAGTGTAGCATAAATCAAACTACCCACAAGAGATTGATACTTCCTCATATCTTTGTATTTTGCACCATCATATTTACTGAGCTTGTGATTAACTTCAAGTGGAGTTGAAGCTTCTCTGCAATTTTCCATATCAAACTTCTTCAATAAATTCAGAAGATACCTTTCTTGTGATACATATATGCCATGATCTGTATAAGTAACTTCCATTCCAAGAAAGTATGACAACTTTCCTAGGTCATTGATCTTAAAATCTTTCTCAAGTAATCTCTTTACCTCCTTGATTCCTTCATCTGAAGTACCTGTGATTATAATGTCATCTACATAAATACAAATGTAGATTGTACCTACCTCTGTTCTTTTGATAAGTAGACTTGAATATGCTTTTGAACTTTGATATCCAAGATCATTGAGATACTTCACCAGTCTATAGTTCCAAGCTCTTGGAGCTTGCTTCAATCCATACAATGCTCTTCTCAACCTGCAAACAAAATTTGGATACCTGGAATCTATAAACCCTTGAGGTTGTTCAATGTATACCTCATCTGATATGTATCCATTCAAGAATGCATTCTTTATATCCAATTGACTTAGAGTCCATCCTTTTGAAGCTGCAATAGCAATAATTGTCCTTATAGTTGACATCTTAGCTACAAGACTGAATGTCTCATCATAATCTATGCCATAGGTCTGGGCATAGCCTTTCACCACCAGTCTAGCTTTGTATCTGGCTATACTTCCATCTGCAAGCTTCTTCACTTTATAAACCTATTTATTTCCAATAACTTTCTTACCATTTGGTTTAGGAACAAGTTCCCATGTCTTGTTCTCCTCCAGTGCATTGAACTCTTCCTTCATTGCTTCTTCCCATTGCTTCTTACCTTTAGCTTCATCATAGTTCTGGGGTTTTTCATCATCTTTGACCATATATGCATAGTTCTTCTGAGTTATGTAAGAAGTATCATAAGAATACCTTTCTGGTTGTCTTCTAGTCCTGCTTGACCTTCTTGGTTCACATTCTTCATAAGTGTCTGGATACACTTCTTCATCAAATATAGGAGCTTCTTCATTTCTTCTTGTTAATCCACTTGTGGATGTACTTGCTTGCATATAGTCTTCATCTCTATTTACCTGTACAATTGATTTTCCTTTCTCACATCTTCTTACCTCTTCTTCAAATTCTTCACCTGTATGACTTTGATCTGCATACCAACTTCTCTGTTCATCAAATGTAACATCTCTAGAAACAATAAATTGTTTTGTTAGAGGATTCCACAACATGTAACCCATCTGCTTTTCATCATAACCAATGAACACATATTTTTCTGCCTTTGGTTCAAGTTTATGCATAAGTTGTGATGGCACATAAGCATATGCAATTGATCCAAACACTCTACAATGATCTAGTGTTGGTTTCTTACCCCACCAAGCTTCATATGGAGTCATTCCATTCAGAGCTACACATGGTAATCTATTCACAAGATATGTAGCTGTATTTACAGCCTCAGCCCAAAGATAATTTGGACAGTTCTTCTCCTTTAGCATAGCTCTAGCAAACTCAACCAAAGTCCTGTTCCTTCTTTCTGCTACACCATTTTGTTGTGGTGACCTGCAGGTTATTTCTCTCTTAATACCTACATTCCAAAGATAATCATTGAACTCTTGGGAGAAATATTCTCCCCCTCCATCAGACCTCAGTCTTTTAAGCTTTTGACCTGTGACTCTCTCTGCATATGCATGAAAATGCTTGAAAGCTCCAGACACTTCTGATCTTTCCTTCAAAACATATAATGTTATCCATCTTGTAGCATCATCAATGAAAAGAACATAATACCTTGAGCCACTGATAGATCCTTCTTTTGTTGGTCCCCATACATCTGTATGAATGAGCTCAAGTACTCCATCATGTTTGAATCCTTTCTTCTGAAATGGTAACCTGTGTGCTTTACCCATTTGACATGCTTCACATTTATAAACCATATGTTGACTTTGCACATTTGGTAATCCTAGTACAGACTGATTAGCAACCATAGCTTTAATTCCTCTTTCATTAAAGTGACCTAATCTCTTATGCCAGAGATCAAGTTTTGTAATCACTCCTTCACCATGTGTGAGCAAAGCTTGACCAATGTTCCCTTGCACTCTTAAAGTAAAGAGTCTACCTTCTTTCTTACCAGAGACAATCTGATTATACCCATTCTCTGGATCTTCAACAAATACTCCTTCATTTGTAAACCTGACTTGAAAACCTTTTTCAACTATCTGTCCCACACTAATCAAGTTTTTAGGTATTGTGGGAACATACAAAACATTGGTTAGCAAATCTGCTCCACTCTTGCATTTCACCTTTCCAATTGAATGTACACTATGTCTGGTATTATCACCTGTTTGAACTGTGTGACTAGAAATGCCTTTTTCCAATTCTGACATCAATTCTATGTTTCCTGACAAATGATTAGAACATCTTGAGTCAATGTAAAATACCTTTAGATCTTCTTTATCTGATGTGTTGATTGAGTTCATCATCAATGATGTATGACTTTCATTATTCTATTGGAGGTGCTATCTCTTGGAGATCTTGTCATCAAGAATGTACAATTTTTTCCACTACAAAAACAAAGTATGTTGTAGCAAGTGAGGAAGCATTGTGGATTTTCTTTCTTGCTTGTGATATAGGTCTACCTCAACGTGTACCTTGTTTTCTCAGTGATAGTCAGAGTGCCATTGCATTGGTTAAGAATCCGGTCTATCATGCAAAGACCAAGCACATTGAGGTGTGATATCACTAAATTAGAGACTTCTTAGCCATTGAGTGCATTATTCTTGAGAAGGTTCATACTTGAGATAATGCTACAAATGCTTTGACTAAAGCTCTACCATGGGATAGCTTTCGACATTGTTGTCACTTGATGGGGGTTACTTGATCCATGATCTTACACAATTACTTGTATATTGGGTAACATGCCCATTAGTTTGGGAGGTATAGTTTGTATACTTACACTTAGGTATTCCTTATCATTCTTTATTTTCCTTCCATAGAAATTGTGGCCATATTGGCCATTAATCGGAGAGTCTTATCACTAATGTCCATATGAAAGGCCAAATGGCTGTCCGACACTTTTGTATATGTTTTTTTAATAAAATATATAGTGGCCTCGTCAACCATAGATGATAGGTTTGACCACATTTTGTAACACCCAAGAAATCTATGTTCCTGCTTCTTGTATATTGTGTTTTTTGTGTATTCTATAGGCTCTCTACGGAGTACTATGTGGTGTCTAGATCTAGGTTTTTTAAGTCTAGGGTGTCATGTTCAAACTCTTGACAAGGAGAGTCCATTGAGGTGCATCGCTATACAAATACTTCATTTTGTACTCAAAGGATGATGTGTTTCTAATTGTAGCTATGATATTTGTTGTTCTTCTTACACAAAATGGTGTAAGACCACGTTGTTGTTAGAATTTGATGTCTGCTGAAGCACAATAACAATAGGAAGAAGAAGAAGAAGAAGCTTGGAGCACAATACAACACTAAATGAATTCCAAAGTGCATGTACAATGATAAGCCATATTTTTAGGTTATAGGCATATATATAAGCCGAGGGAAAAAACCTTCTAAAGAGGGAAAAAATGCCTCAATGGTCCTGAGTGCGTTCATACACATCACTACCAAAATATATGAACAATTCCCCCTTGCGAGTGATGCGGTGAACAAGGAGCTACCACTAATGTATAAGGAAGTGCCAAGCTATGTGGAAAGAGATCACTGCACAAAAGGAAGTAATCCCAAAGCATTGTGAAAAGCTTCAAACTTCTCCTTAGGAAGAACCTTTGTGAAAAGGTCTACAATGTTACCTTGGTGTGGGAACATATGCCAAACTTATCTTTCTAGTGGAGAACCTCTCCCTGACATAATGATAGAGCACCTCAATGTGCTTTGTGAAAGCATGGAGCACAGGATTCCTCATAAATGCCAATGCACTTTGACTATCAATGAGGATGCTGGTGCAAAAAGACTTACCAACACCCAAATAAGCCAAAAGACATGTGAGCCACACACACTCAATAGTCATTGTGAAAGTTTCCCTATACTAATCCGTACAACTAGAAGTGGCCCTAGTAGGCTTCTTCTTGATCAAACAAGATATGCATGAGCTACCAACCATGAAGCAAAAACCACTAGTGAACACATGAGTGTCATAGCAAGAAGTTGAGTGAGAGTCTAAAAAAGCATGTAAATCTAGCAGTAATGATCCCCCTTTGGGATAAAACAATCCAAGTAGTTGTGCCCCTCTCAAGTAGCATTAACGTGTGCCAATGCTTGACACTTGGGCAATGCATAAACCTCCTCATTTGAGAGAAAACAAACTGAATATTAGGTCTTGTTATGCATAAGTAGATCAAGCATCCAACAAACTCCTGATAGAGAACAACATCAAATGTATCTTTAGCATCATTATGACTCAACCATAGACCTATTTTCATAGGAGTGGTAATAGGTTTACAATCTTGAAGGCCAAAATGTTGCAAAAATGTGTCAATGTGTTTTGTTTTCTATCTATCTATCTATCCATCTTTCTATCTATCTATCTATCTATCTACCTTTCTACCTATCTATCTATCTATCTATCTATCTATCTATCTATCTATCTATCTATCTATCTATCTATCTATCTATCTATCTATATATATATATATATATATATATATATATATATATATATATATATATATATATATATATATATATATATATATATATATATATATATATATATATATATATATATATATATATATATCCATCTATCTATCTATCTATCTATCTATCTATCTATCTATCTATCTATCTATCTATCTATCTATCTATCTATCTATCTATCTATCTATCTATCTATCTATCTATCTATCTATCTATCTATCTATCTATCTATCTATCTACCTATCTACCTGTCGATCTATCTACTATCTATCTATCTATCTATCTATCTATCTATCTATCTATCTATCTATCTATCTATCTATCTATCTATCTATCTATCTATCTATCTATCTATCTATCTATCTATCTATCTATCTATCTATCTGTCTATCTGTCTATCTGTCTATCTGTCTATCTGTCTATCTGTCTATCTGTCTATCTGTCTATCTGTCTATCTGTCTATCTGTCTATCTGTCTATCTGTCTATCTGTCTATCTATCTATCTATCTATCTATCTATCTATCTATCTATCTATCTATCTATCTATCTATCTATCTATCTATCTATCTATCTATCTATCTATCTATCTATCTATCTATCTATCTATCTATCTATCTATCTATCTATCTATCTATCTATCTATCTATCTATCTATCTATCTATCTATCTATCTATCTATCTATCTATCTATCTATCTATCTATCTATCTATCTATCTATCTATCTATCTATCTATCTATCTATCTATCAATCTATCAATCAATCAATCTATCTATCTATCTATCTATCTATCTATCTATCTATCTATCTATCTATCTATCTATCTATCTATCTATCTATCTATCTATCTATCTATCTATCTATCTATCTATCTATCTATCTATCTATCTATCTATCTATCTATCTATCTATCTATCTATCTATCTATCTATCTATCTATCTATCTATCTATCCATCTATCTATATCTATCTATCTACCTATTCATATATCTATATCTATCTATCTATCTATCTATCTATCTATCTATCTATCTATCTATCTATCTATCTATCTATCTATCTATCTATCTATCTATCTATCTATCTATCTATCTATCTATCTATCTATCTATCTATCTATCTATCTATCTATCTATCTATCTGTTGGTGCATGACAATCATCAATTGAAGGATTATGGAGAAATGAAGTCAAGGAGTCAAGAAGGAAACAAAGTCAGATGGTTGAAGGAAGGACATTTTCAGAAAACTCAAAGACATGTACACATATGTACATTAGCTGACTTATACCCTTGTTTAAGTCATACACTTGTATATATTCATCTATAAATATGTTTTGAAAATGTCGGGCAAGTAGAGCAGAAGAGATTTGAGAATAGGGAGAGAGAAATTAGTGTCATTAGACACATGAAGAGTGAGTGAATTGTCCATCCTCACTTAGATGTAAATTTTCTGAGAAATCGAAAAATTTTGCGCCCGATATTTTGCTGTCTGCTCCCTCTGTGTTTAATCTTTTGAGAAATCCTTTTGCACGTATCTAAGTCCATAGCTAATCTATCTATGGCTAGAATTTGAGAGGTTAATTGTAATCAGGCTGTGAGATATTTGATTAGGAACATTCATATGTAAGAATGTTCTAACAGTCGAGAAATCTGGCGCACATTTCATCTTCAATGAAATGATCATTGCTCAGTCTACAGTGTAAAGTTTTACACAAATGAGGGCTTAAAATCTAAGTTGGAAGGTAAGCTATCTATGGCTAAAAGATCTTGATCAAACGGGATTTACTTTGGGAGAACCAGTGCTAAGAAGTTGCAGGTGTCAAAGTCGCCATTGCAGAGAAGCACTTTCAGACATAGGTAAAGTGTTTCACACATTTCTCAGTGTGTACTTAATCTTTTTGAGAGATTTAACTTGGCAAAGTTGCGCAACCTTAAGGCAAAGTGTTGTGCAAAGTTTTATCAAAAACTTTACAGGATTGATTAGTCAATGAGTGACTAATCTGCAGCAGACTTTTCTGAAGAAACTGAAATTTTCAGAATAATCAATTTTCTGATAATTTGGTGAAGATTCTCTAAATTAGGTGGAGTCTAAAGTTGATCTTGATATAGAGGTGATCTAAATTCAAGGTTAACTTGTTCTTTTGGAGATTAACACTCTCCATCAGTGGTATCAGAGCAGGTTGTGTCAAAATTGAAGTAAAGAAGACTCCGACTATTGCAGAAATACAAAACTTTATATTTTGAAGGTGCAGAAGGGTAAAGGTTGAAGAAAGATCAAAGGAAGACATACAAAGAGCATCAAAAGGATCAGAAGGAGCAACATTCGAAGTAAAGGTACATTTATTATCAGTAAAGGTTAAAGATTTGAAGCTACAGGTGAAGTAAAGATGGGAGATAGTCTCCAAATTGAAAAATTGGATAGAGAGAACTATCCTGCATGGTCTATGAGGATGGAAGCTCACCTTATGAGCAAAGATCTGATAGGATACATCACAGGAGATGAAGAAAAGCCAGAATTCAGAGATCCTAGTGTTCCAACTAGGGAGGAGCTTGCAGATTTGAAGAATTGGATGAAGAAGGATGCTCAAGCAAGAAGCATCATCTACATGGCAGTCAATGACTATTTGCTTCCTCACATTAGAGGACTTGAAAGTGCTTGTGACATTTGGAATGCTTTGGAAGAGCATTTCCAAAATACAACCAAATCAAGGAAGGCTTCACTATGGGCAGAGTTTACTACCTTCAAGAAGAAGGCCTCACAATCAATTTCTGATTATGTGACAAAGATGAAGGACATTGCAGATTCTTTAGGTGCAATTGATGAAGATATTGAAGAAGACAAATTGGTAAGACAAATACTCACAGGACTAAGAGGAGATGAGAAATGGAAGCCTTTCATTTTATCTACAGAACTTTCATTAGATCACTTTACTCCTGATTTGAATCAATTGTTAGGTCATATGCTAACTTTTGAGAATGATATCAAAGGAGATGTTGATAAGAGTGCAGGTCATGCAATGTATTCTAAAGACAAGAAGAAAGTCAACAAAGGGAAGCAACAATCAGGTGAAGAAGAAGGTACATCAAACCAAGCAAACTTCATAAGAGGAAGAGGAAATGGCAGAAGTAGAGGAAGAGGCAGAAACAACAAAGAGAATGCAAGAGCTTGTTGGATATGTGGTAAGACCAATCATCTATCTCATGATTGTTGGCATAATAATCAAAACAATGGTAATTATCAGAACTTTAATCAAAGAGGAAGAGGTGGTAGATTTCAGAGAGGAAACTTCAGAGGTAGAGGTGGTAGGAATTCGTTTGGAAGAGGTGGAGGAAGAAGCTTCCAAAATCAATCCTATAATAACACCTACTACAACTATGCATCAGATCAAAAGGAGGATTCGACTCTCATTATGAATACATGTGAAACCTCACATGAGGACATGAGAGTGTTCTATATTGATTCAGGATGTAGTAATCACTTAAGTGGAAATATTGCTTTGATGACTGACCTAGATCATAATGCAATTAATCATACAGTGCAGACAGGTGATAATACAAAGCATAAGGTAAAGTCAATTGGTTCAGTCAAAGCTAAGGATGGGAGCACTCTTCTGAGTAAGGTACTTTATGTTCCCACAATTCCAAAGAATTTGATCAGTGTAGGTCAAATTGTGGAAAAAGGATATGAGGTAAGGTTCACAAATGATGGAGTTTATGTGGAAGACCCTAGTCAAGGGTATAAACAAGTTATTGCAGGAAAGAAAGAAGGAAGGCTTTTCACATTGAAGGTACAAGGAAATGTTGGACATGCTATGTTCACATATGGAGAGCAGAAGGTGTCAGAATTGGATCTTTGGCACAAAAGACTTGGACACTTTAATGAAAGAGGTATCAAAGAAATGATTAACAATGATTCAGTGCTTGGAATGCCTAACATTGCAGGTCAACACATGACATACAGATGTGAGGCATGTCAATTAGGTAAGGCTCATAAGCAATCCTATTCCAAGCATGGATTTATGTATTCAGAAAGACTTGAATTGGTGCATACAGATGTGTGGGGTCCTTCAAAGGACTTTAGTATAAATTGTTCAAGATATTATGTCATATATGTTGATGATGCTACCAGGTGGATCACACTTTATGTGATTAAGGAAAAGTCAGAAGTGTTTAATACATTTAAACACTATCATGCATATGCAGAAAGGATTACAGGTCAAAAATTGAGGAGACTAAGGTCAGATGGAGGGGGAGAGTATTTTTCAAATGAGTTTAATGATTATTTGTGGAATGCAGGTATAAAGAGAGAAGTTACTTGCAGGTACTCTCCTCAACAAAATGGGGTAGCAGAAAGAAGAAATAGGACTCTTGTTGAGTTTGCAAGGTCCATGATGAAAGAGAAGAATTGCCCAAATTATTTGTGGGCTGAGGCTGTTAATACAGCTACATATTTGGTTAATAGATTGCCTTGTAAAGCTTTGCAGGGTATGACACCATATGAAGCTTGGTGGGGTAAGAAACCTACCTTGGATCATTGCAGAATATTTGGATGCTTGGCATATGCATATGTGCCATCTCAATTGAGGCATAAGTTGGAGCCTAAGGCAGAGAAGTATGTATTCATTGGTTATGATGATAAGCAAATGGGATACAGGTTGTGGAGTCCATCCACAAAGCAATTTATTGTATCCAAGGATGTTACATTTGATGAGCAAGGTACTTGGTATGCAGGTAAATATAATGTACATGCAGATGATGAAGAAGTAGTGGAACAAAGAAAAGGTAAAGCAAAGGTTCAATTACTTGATGAAAGTGAGAGTAATGAAGTGCAGATTGAAATTGAAGAGAGGCCAAGGTTTGATCCAGAATGTGATGAACCAGAGACCTCAAGAAGTGCAGAAGTTAGGAGATCATCTAGGCACAAATGGCAACCTACAAGGTATAGCTATGACACTTCATTCTTGACTA